>VZTU01026014.1:24453-35408 GCA_013400835.1 Zapornia atra
CCCAATACCTGCCATTGCCTCCATTGGTCCCAATTTTTGTCATTTTGCCTCTGGACCTTGGATACCACCAAACCTGATTCTGGAGCATCAGATCCTTTGAATACTAATGAGAAGGGCTAATGGTCTGAATGATCACCTATAATCAATCATCCACGAGTAACAGCAGCTTGGAATCCAATGCAAAGATTAAGAAAAATTTCTGCATCTTTCAAGAACTGTTCCCACATAACTTTGGTCAATGCTTTTCATTTTTAAAAAGCTGAAAACTTACCTTTAAGTCAGTTTTCAAATAAATTTTCATTAGATAACATGTTTAAATCTCATCGTTATTAGTTCTTGTTCATTACTATATGAATTATAGAGAAAGATCTCATGATCCAGTGAATATTCTGCTGCAAAGTGTAAAATCAGGTACAGTGTTTAAACCAATCTTTGCTATTTTGAAGACATTTTGCTTTTCTGTACTGCCACGGAATATCTATTTTAAGTGAATTCAGCTGAAGTTTATCATGGCTATAATAGTTGTTACATGCACTTATTTCTATGCACCTGAAATTCAGTAAAGCAACATCATCAAGTGCTTTGGGAAAAAAAAAAAATCAAAAACACCTCAATGCAGCCTTAGAGACCATGCAAACAGCCTGTGGTCTGTAACTCACAAGCTTTTTGTATGTGACAAACTCAGTTTAACCTAAAGTACGATGCATTTATAAGGTTACACTTTGGTAATGGATTTTATCTTTGCTGTTTGATAAATTTAACAGAATACATTTACTGCTCATAAGCTTTGTCTGGCAGAAGTAGTAAAGTGTTTATTAAAGTCCTCTTCCTTCACTAGCTTCTAATGTACCAGAACTATGAACAAATAGCCAACTTGTAGTATCTTATACTATTAACAACAACAGGGACTACAGAAGCCCTAATGCCAACAACAGTATGATATGCAGATCCTTAGAATAAAAACCTTAAGCTTCAGCAAGCGCCAAACACATCCCAGTAGAAGCAAAAAAGTAATGTACTGCCTCAGTATCCACCAAGGACGCATTCCTGAACAACTTTGTAATAGGATGGAGAGCAAAGTAATTTTTCACAGGAAAAACTACAGTGAAATATATTTAAAATTCATAAGGAGAATATCAGTGACATGGAGTATGAAGAGGAATGAGCAGGATAATAGGATCACAAGTTGGAAGAGACACTGAGTGGTTTTGTTTGGTTGTTGTTTTTTTTTTAAATGATCAACATTATGAAAAATCTCAGCTGCACTGTCTGCAATATAACCCAACCATTGCTTTTCCATGCTTTACCCTTTAAGAACTTGATCTTACTCATCTGAGGAACATGACCACCTTGAAAAGGAACCTTGAAAAGGAGTTAATATGTTAATTTTTATTGAAGAAACTCTTGTTATTGGTTGAGCTCAGCTACTTGACTGTCAACAGTTAGTGGAGCAGTTAGTGGAGCTGGGCAATAAATGGTCAGCAACAGAACACACAAAAAACCCCAGAAAGAAGTGACCTATATCGGACTGGTGATGCATAAACAGCCAACGTTTGTTTTCTCATTCTTTTACAAATGGCTGCTACCCAAAAAGGGACCCTACTCTTCTCTGCACCATGTAAACGTTCTCTTAATGGAGATATTAAGCAAGACTAAATTAATTTTGAACTGAGATTTAAGAAGAATCTATTTCCAGCTCTGACACTCATCTATTTGGCAGAGCTGCATTTATACCTCACCTCCATTAGCCTCTGCACCTATGTGAAAGTAAACCATGCACTGTTTTTGGTATCTAGTGATGAAAACCCACTGTGAAAAACTGCTTATTTACATTATATACAGAATATTGTCTTTATCAAAAATGAACACAGGACATGAGCCAAAAAAGCCTTGAAGGGAAATGCTCCTTTTGTTAAAGTTACTATTAATCCAAGTTTAAGCATTTCCCCTTGGATTTAATTTCATACTGTTGCTTACCTAAGAAAACTCAAAAATACTTGTCAAAAGGTACTGTATATGCTGACAGATACCTGGACTCAAAGGACATGCTTTAAGTGAGAAACATTTAACAGTGAAAAAGAAGAGCTTTAACAGTGATCTAGCATCACAGCTGTCAGTAAGCACATGCTAAAAATGCACTACGAAGACTGAATATAATAAGGCCCTACAGAGACACATGCAAAGGAAAAAAGGTATCTACTTCTGGTACCCCTGTAGAATCATGCTAGAAGCTGAAGAGTAAGGATATCCCATGAAGAGGAAAAAAAACCCAAAAACCCCACAACTGTCACTGTGTGCAGTAATATTCTACTGAGCTTAGCTTCCTCATGACCCAGGGCTATAACAAATTCCATGCCTCTGCACTGGCTGGTGTGAGAAGTCTCTTCATTAGAGTACCCGATTACTGTCTAGTGAAGAGTTAAACCTCATATTTGAGTAGCTGAAATTATATGAAGACTTTGTTTATTGTTGTCTGTTTTCCTGAGAAGCAGGTGCCTGCCATCTAGTCTGTTTACAATCCACAAGCAGCAATGCATATGTCATACACTGAGTCCTGTGATAACAAAGGAGGAGTCAAGAGCAAATATAAAATAAAAAAAAAAAAAGAAAGAGAGAAGCTGAGTTAATTTTTTAAGTTCTCAGGTGTTGCTGGATTAGTTATGTGATAAACAGTCAGGGAATAGGGCAATTCTTGGAAGGATTACAGTGTTTGAATTTCAACTTGAACAAATAGTAGATTCATAATCTCATTTGAAAAGCCAACTTCTCTTAGGAGAGAAACTTTCAACACCAAAGGATTAATCATCTTACCTGACTCCTACAGGTACCTTAACTTTCTCCTGGACATCTTTAACCCAATCACTGATCTGCTCAAACTTTTTCAGTATGTATGGAAGTGAGAGGGTGCAGCAATATCTTTGGTGTGAGACCATTACATTACAAAGAATAAGCAGAAAGCTTTTAAAAAGGAAAACAGGTATCAAAGTAGAAACAAATTAAACAAAAATCAGCGACAGTGTTATTTACTCTGATGTAATACTAAAAAAAGAAATTGACTATCAGAGAAGCAAATCATCATTAAGGTTCTATGAATATGAAAGCTGAAATAAAAAGAGTTACTGGACACTTAAAAAGAGATGCTAGGAACATCCATGGTAAGGTACTGGATCTCCTTTCTGACTCACTCTTTGCTCGTCTGCAGCAACAGCTTTCCTCTACCTCAGGCAACTATCAAAAGCTGTGGTGGTTGATGCAGTAGGATGAATTCCCACTGGATCCAGACAGAGCCAAACTGCTGCACTACCAACAAGCCAGGGAAATGATCCCAGTCCCAACTTAAATGAAAAGGTTTCTGCTGCCACCTGTATAGACAGGGAGGTTGGGGTAAAAAGTGCCTCCTTGAGAGACTGCAAGAGCAACATTCTCTTACATGGGCAACACAACACCTGCACAGCCATCACCAACTCTGCACCTCACTGGGGAGATATCTTACAGTTCACCAACAGAATGTGTAGGTGCATGAAGCTGAAAGCATCTTCAGGACTACTACTAAATGTTTATCCATCTTTCTCCCATCAATACTAAGGATAAGAGAACATTTTAAATTATTGCAGTAATTCTATGCAAAAAAGAACACAGGTAAAACTAGCATAATTTAAAAATACTACTTCTAGATCATCTGCAGAAAATATCACCAGAGTAGAATGTAGTATCTTTCATCAAGTAAACACAAGAGCACCATTGCTGAGAAAGAAAAAGAAAAATCTGACAGATCTATTTGCTTCGATTCAAAAAAGAGTTCAAATGAATCACTGAAATTACACATACTGATGGGCACTTTTCAGCTGACATCATGAACTGTCCACTCTGTGCAATGCAATTTAGTCTAAGGAAAGAGACAATTATCCAAATCTGTCTAAACACTTGACATTTCTGAGTCAGTCAAGAATCCAAACTGGTCAAAGCACTACAAAAAGAAAGAGTGGAAAGAACAAATTCTTCCATTCTGGCAAGCACCTTTTTTGTGGTGCCAGATACTGAATAAAATTTCTCAGATAAGCAAGTCTGAGTGAAAAAGGGCAAATCATATAGACTTAAATAAGTAAGGCACCCTTCTAGTTTCTTTTTTTACTGCTATTAAATATATTAGTCCCATCATTTCACACACTACTGACATTGCAAGCCTGTCCTGGTTTTCAGCTGGGATAGAATTCATTTTCACAAGAAGCTGAGAGGGGACATACAGAGTACAGCTAACCCAAACTAGTCAAAGGGATATTCCACACCATACAACGTCATGCTAAGTACTTAAGAAGCTGACTTGAAGCTGACCAGAGAGAAGTCACTGCTCAGAGACTGACTAGGCATCGTTTTCTGAACAGTGGGCAAATTTTATCCTAAGTATTAATATTTACTTCTTCCTTTGCTGTTGCAGTATAATGTCCTTACCCCAGGCATGAGTTTTACCTTTTTCTTCCAATTCTCCCCATCCCACCAAAGGGGAAGGTGGGGGCGGGGGGAAGAATGAGCAAGCAGCCGCGTGGTGCTCAGCTGCCAGCTGGGGCTAGAGCACAACACAAGCCTGAGTGAAAAATTAATTCATTACAACACCTGTCACTACCCTGATTTCTCATGAGAGAAATTTCAGGATGCTGCAGTTGGGGGCGGACTTCTTTATTTCAGAGCAGAGTCTGCTGGAAGAGCATGTTCAGAAAACTCTGATTTCAGAAAATTTACACCACTCCTACCTATTCCATGGTCATGCCCTAACAGTCCTGTTCTTAACAGTTATTCATATAAAAGCAATCTACATAAAGAGAGAAAAGAGCTAAGAATTACGTGATGCACATTTTCTGTATTGCAGAACAAAAAGCAGCCCAGAGGTCATATTTTACATAAATGAAAGCCTTACAGTAAATCTCTTTTTCATGTCCCAGAATAACAGGAATACAGGACTTCATGTTACCTCATATAAGTAGGAATTTGCTAATTCAAAATCAAATATGCCCAGAAACCTTGGCAGATACTTCTATTCAGCAGAGTGGATACAAACACGCCATAGATAACATGGGAGTCCCACAAAAATTACACCTTTTTTCTACAGAAAAACTGATAAAGAAATCAAATTTGATGCAGCCAGCTGCAACTAAAATTTTAAGCATTGCTAAATTCACCTAGAGTTTCACTGGGACAGGCTACAGTCTGAAGCTAAAAGGAACCTGTTTGGTGTATTATGAAAGTTAGAGGCTGAATGCACAGAAGCAACCAAGAGAAGTTTGACTGCTTAACAGAGTTGCTAGGGGAAAGATCTGCTTGACACGCAGACTGAAACTAGGAAGAGATCTTTTTGCCATCTGTCCTTTCTATACTCAAAGAAATAAACTGCATAGATTTCTTCCCTTCCCCCCAAAACAGGGCTACAACAAAGGACTAAGTGACACATCAATATTCAGGCTAATGGGGACAACTAACCAAGGCTTTAAAGTCTCCTTAACTGCTTCTGCCAAAAGGACCGAAGAAGCAATGCAAAAAAAAAAACCACCCCAAACCCTCTAGGAGAAGTTACAACAACTTCACTAAATACAAGCTAAAGCAACAGAGGCAAAATGCACATATCCTGCACACAAAGCTTGAGAAAATGGCATAAACCAGAACTATTAACAGAAACTTCTACAATTTCCGTGCAACATAAGCATGTTAGATGTTGACATGCTATTCAGTATCTAGTCACTATTCTCTAGATAGAGCCACTTTACTCAGAGCTCAAAATTCTCAGAATATTTATTACTATGTGATTAGAAAGGAAACTATTCTTGCAGTTATGAGACCAAAAAATATATCTGGAAGAACAAAGTTTCTTTCTAAAATGGTTTATAAAAAGCAATTATTATTAATTTATTCTACTCTTAAATAGAATATTTTCTTTTCTTGGTAAAGAAAAATAAAAATACCTTTTGTTCATTCAGCAGGTCTGTAATGGTTTGTGACATTTCATCCAAACTCTGTGCTGCCTTTACCAGGTTATGTAGAGCACGTACATGCTGGTGAAGAGGTTCGAAGTCACAAAGTATGGGAACCCTGAAAAACAGTACAGGATTACAATTTTTCTTCCACAATGTTAACCTAATATTCAAATATATTAAATCATTACATGTATAATCCAACAAGAGTAAGCTTCCCTCCGTATAAGGTTTATGCTTTCCTCATTTTATTTATTTCACATGGAAAATCTAAAACCACATGCTATTTCAGGTAAGAGCTTGAGCGCTTTTAAGCAGTAGATAATGGTATACACAGTGATGGGGTAGTAATATGTCAGAGCCCTGGCTTCTGAGAAAAAAAATTACCAGTAGTACCTAGAGTTACACTAACAGTAACAGAAGCAAACATACTGATTAGATCTGCAATTGAAGCACTTAGGTTTGCAAATGACTGTTCTTCTCTCCAGTTGGATTGTCTCCAACCCAGCTCTTCCTTTGAAGCCGCTTTTCATTCTCTACTGTTTTATTTTAATGATAGGCAACCTAAACTAAAAGGCTGATTAATGTGCCATGATCACATTGCAAGTGTTGCAAAATAAGTTTTCTAAATCTCTAGAAAAACAACATTTAATTTTTCTTGAGAGTTCATATATCCAGAATTTTTAATTTGTTCAGGAATAGCTTGACTGAAATCAAATCAGGAGCTCATTTAGGCTACCAATATAAAATAAACAGATTATACTCTAATATATTCTGCATTTTCTATGCAATATATAGAGCAATTGCTATTTTTAGTGTGTTTTTGTAGAATTAAGATTTCAGTAATTGCTCAGACATGAAAGACGACTGAAGTACTTAAAGTAAATAGAAGCATGATTTTCATTATGCAGCTCAGGAGTTTAGTGATGACAGAAAGGAAGTTGTGCTGGGTCTGTTTCTTTATCATTTGCTTTTTAAATATTAAGTGAAAGTGCTAAAGAAAGCACTGATTCAAAGCTGCTTCTGAAGCTCAATGTCTACCAAGGCGTGTGACAGCTTTGCCCACTCGAGTTGCAAGCCCATCACTACAGACAGTATTTCCATCAAAGGTATCCTGAGCCCAGAAACCAGGAGGAACATAACATAATCCCACCTCTGTTGCCATCAAGTGGAAAGCTATGTCACTACAATTCAGACCAACTACATCAGCTTGGTTAGCAATTAGTTTTCTGGCAATAGCAAGGCAAAATTCTTCCTGAATTCGGTCCAGACTTCCTGTAAAATTCTCACATACCCAAAAATCAGGCAGACATCAGCAATATGAAACTATAGCTAGCATTTTTACCTTACAGAATCACTAACAGCGTAACAAGAGGAATTAAAAGGGTACATCAGCTGTATCATGATCTAGAACCATCAAGCAGAGTAAGCTCATTATATGTATTGCTAATTCAAGCAGAAATACCATAGGATGGCCAAGAATTCTGAATCAAAAAGAATGACAGTACGAAATAGAGGCAAAAACCACAGTGAATTCAGCTCCTGCACTGTGCACCAGTAACAGGCTGATACTGTTTGTGAATCTGACAGAAGACAACAGTGCATCCTCCTGTAAGATTTACCTCCCATCCTTGGTGGGACTG
This sequence comes from Zapornia atra, assembly GCA_013400835.1. Lineage (NCBI taxonomy): Eukaryota > Metazoa > Chordata > Aves > Gruiformes > Rallidae > Zapornia > Zapornia atra. The sequence goes on from VZTU01026014.1 coordinate 32,057, forward strand.
TGGCCCTGGGGCTAAAAAAAAAAGGCACCTAAGCATATCTCTAACTACAGATCTCTTCTAGGAGAAAGAAAGACTGATACAGGCAGCATCTGACTGTAGTTATACTGAGACAGATCTCTACCTAGACAGAACCTTGACGAGAATTTGCTACTGCTTATTTCTTGTGCATTATCTTGACTGACATTTCTCTATCTGATTGCTACAGGTTTAAGATGTATGACTGAGAACTTAGTCTAACAGTCAACCTTTCCAGAAAAAAACATCTCCAAGTTCTAGATAAGAAACTAAACATGTCAAGTTCCCTTTCCTGTCTACACTTGTATGTCTGCCTCATTGTTGGGAAATAAGAAACACGGAGCTAAAGCCTCTGCTTAAAATGATGGATTTCCATAGACAGCAGAAGCACTTAGAGAAAAAACAATGATTGAGTATAGGAGATCTCTATGATCTCATGATGGACTGAAGAAACTTGTTTTATTTCCTCCAGAATACCACTTAAGAGCAAATAAAAAAAAAATCTAGTTGTGATCCAAGAAAACAAAGTTAATGTCAGTGTAAATCTGACTTTTTGTCTGTTTATAGTTATGGGTCAGTTCAGAGGTATATCTAACATTCTCTAAATCTCAATACAGGGTACATGTTCAAATCACCCAAGCTTGGGCAAGTGAAGCATATAGGTAACACTGCATTAAGGCAGTGAAGACCACCACTTAAGAATGATACCAATTTAAAAAGCATCCTTGCCTGTTCCTTGGGAAAAAATGAACTGGGAAAATGAGCAGGGGGAAGCTATTTCCATAGCATACAAAGTTTTTAAAAAAGTGCTTTTACCTGAGTAATAGCTGTACTTCTGAAGGACAAAAAGACTGCAAAAACTGCAAGTCACTCAATGAGATATCTGGAAGTTCGCTGTCAAATCTGCGAGGTTTTCGTGTCTGTATTAAGAAGAAATCAGTTTATACATTGTTATGGTAAATAATATCAAGATAACTAAGGAAGGATTAAAAATACCTTCGTTAGTAACATAGAAAAGCTGATGTTAAACTGGTATCTCTCTCTCCAAAGACTTCATACTTCCTTTAAAGAACCCCATACCCCTAAAAAAACCCCAACTTATTTATGTTTATAGTAATTAACTATCCACAGTGCCTCTAACAGCAGCAGAATAGTCTCACGGTTGGAAGGGGACTACAATGATGATCTAGTCCAACTTCCTTCTGGGCACCAAGTTTCATAACTTTTTTAACACATTCTTAATGTTTAAGGGATAAGAGATTACAACACTGAAGGTTTATTTATTGTGCTGTAAAACATACAGCAATTCAGTTCAGTATTAAAAACACTGAAACGAGTAGCATTCCTATTTTTCAAAGTATCCTTTAAAGAAAAAAAGCTGCAAAGGAGCAACTGCAAAGGTTAAACAAGGCAAAGTGAGACAGCAACATGATGAATAAGGGAGAGTTATTTTACTTGAATTAACTTTTATTTCATACAGCTTGGTTAACAGGCAATGCTCAGTTACAGCTATACTTTTTCACCCTTTCATGTTATCTGGCAATAAAGAGACAAAAATGCTTTTCCACTCATCCATCCATTACAGAAAAACATTAAAACCTTTTACTTGTTTTTGCCATCCAATTAATATTATGGCTTTATTATTCAGAAGAGAGCATTAGATGATCAAATTATCCCTCTTGACTTCTTTTCTTACCATTAATAGCATTTTTTTGTTCAATACTACAGACTCGCTGTTAAAAAGGAGTATCAAGTCGACATTTCCTCTCCCTCACTGCAAGTTGTGAACCAATGTTGATACATGCCACTTGAAGTAGCAAACACTAACTCCTGCTTTCTTGTCTGTGTCAGAGCAACGTGACAGAAATATAGCTTGAATGAATTAAGGTTTGGTTTTTAATTTATGAGAGCACCATTTATAAAAATAAAAACCAGAATATTGAGTACATACACAAAAGGATGGAGGCCAAGAATCAAGTCCTCTAAACAAGCGATTCCTTAGAAAAGACTTCCCTGAGCAAAGAAAAAACAGTTATTTAAAAGAAAGAAATGTAACTTACAAAGCCTCCAGAGAAGACAATTTAGGTACTACAGTTTTAACAGCTGAATTAATTTTTCAAAGCATTAACTACATCATTTCTTGACCACGTAAAAATAGATCAGACCTTCACACCAAACCCACCACCCAAAGAGAACTTCTTGTTTCATCGAGGCTTCTTTTTGCTTAATGTTCATACCTGCAAAAGCCTCAACTCCTTTTTTCAAAATGCCCTTGTAAACTTGATAATCACCTTTCCAAAATTTTGATGACTTTTTTCTTAATTTTCTTATTTTAGCAGTTAATTCAGAACATAAATTGCAGGCTTTGCAGAATTTTTTTTTTTTAAACCAGAAACTTTTTCTTCTTAAAGCTTCTNAGAGCATGTTCAAACAGAAGCTGAATTTTAATTTAACAACTAAAAACTTTACCTTCTACAAGCATTAAACTAATTGGAACTTTCACAGTATTTTGAATAATCGGTTTGAAGCATTTCATTAATTTGATTAACAGGAAAGTATTTTGATCATAATAGGACTATTCAGAACTTTTCATGGATTTCCTAAGTAAAATAAAAAAAATACAGGTATTTAAGATACCTTAGTATTACTATTTTAACTGTGAAGGCAAAGTCGTAAGTAACCACAACTCTTAGTTCACAGAAGAGAAAGTACTTACTGAACAGTTTACCAAAAGATTCCCTTTTTGCCTTTTCAGCTTCATATAGGTGTTTCCCATCTTTTATTAAAGCACCTGCCCACTGTGGATGCGAAAGTATACAGTTAGTTGTTAATTTATACACAGACACAAAAGCTCGGTCTCAAAGTTTTACTTACTTACCTCCCTGTAGTGTTTTATGAACATTTTTCTCCTCACAACCTCAACAACAGCTAGACAGTACATTTGAGGAACAGTACTGAGAGCCTCTACAACCTTGACCCTTTCTAGGAGCTCTGTTACAAGACGAAGTAATGCTTGTAGTTTCTCTCCATCTTGGTCAGCATGAAGCATTACAAAACAACACCACCTACAAAAGTAGGTTACACTTTAGACACTTTAGAAGATAACAACTTAGTCATCTTTTCTGTGTTTAAATTTCACTAAGATTAGCAACATGTCTGGATGAACTAAGCAATGACATCATTTTACACGGGACAACAACAAACTATCTGGCAGTACCCCAGAATTCAGTAGTCACCTTCCAGTTCCCCAGTAATTTCTCATAGTAAAATATACATATCAGTGCTCAAAAAAAAACAAAAAAAAACAAACAAAAAAAAAAAAAAAAAAAAAAAAGGA
>VZTU01026014.1:36212-53435 GCA_013400835.1 Zapornia atra
CCATAAAAAAAAAAAAAAAAAAAAAAAAAAAAAAAAAAAAAAAAAAACAAAAAAAAAACCCGAACACTTATCACCATTTAAGTTAGGGTATTGGTTTTGGCAGGTAATGCTTTTAGCATATGTAACTTTAGGAGCTATGATAATGTAACTTTCTCCAGAACAATTAAAAAAAGCTAGAACAAAGAGATTACTTTCTGATTATAAATCTTAAAGTTACTTTTTGAAAAGCATTAGCAAGAAATCTTAAGGCTAGGGATATTATCAAAGAAATAAGCTCAAAACACTGTTGGGGAAGTTCACACCATCTACTCATGCACTGCGAATCACAGCACGGGTAAACAAAATTTCTTTCACCTTGTAACCACACACATCTTCAATTCTCTTATTGATACAATCAATATATTAATTTCAAGCACACCCACTAATATAACTAAATCATAGGATAACTACTGAAAAGGCAATCAACCAGTACAATTGATGGAAAATACTGCAGCTACTTTGCTATCAGAGAAGGCATAAGGTTGAGGTATATCCCACAAATAAGAAAAAAAATTTCACAGAAGTAAAAATGAAAGAACAAATACAAACAGTAAATATTAAGCAAACAGAAACTTATACTAACAGAGAAACTACAAGACAGGCACTGTTCACCTTATAGTAGTGCATAGTAGGAAACAAAAAAAAGGCAGTATACAAGACCAGTAAGTGGCCAGTTCAAAACACAAAAGGAAGCATATTTTATAAACTATAGTTAAGCTGTGGAACTTGCAAAAATAAAAAAAACCACCCTGGAATTTGTGGAGTCAAAATGAAGTTGGTTTATGTGACAACAAACCCCCTCCACCAGCAATTAAACAAAGAAGAGATGCTTCTAGATCAGACGAGAATATTCTCCTCAAATAAATAGAGTCATATTCTTTCCTCATTATTGGGTTCCCATTATGGCCATTTGCTACTAACTGCTACTGAAGACAAGCCAGAAAAAGCCTTCTGCCTGACTCAACATACAGTGGGGCTTTTTGTATGTTTGTTTTGCTGGTGTGTGGTGGTTTCGGATCAGTGGCAATTGGTTGGGTTTTCTTCCTATGCTTTATTCTTCTTTTCAAAACCATCCTCTTTACATTCACTCTCCATCCTCCACTAGCTTGCTCCTTACAAAGGGATGCAAGTCTTTTCTTCTAACAACTTATGGATTACACATATACAACACAAATGTTTTAATATATAAGATGCAAAAGTGAACGTAGGTCCTACTTACTATTCCTTAATACCTGCTATAGTGAAGAATGGTGGGCTAAGATGCATAGGCAAAGACAAATTCACACTTTACCTAGCAGGTTTGTTTGGTTGGTTGTCTTTTAACAAAGAAGAGAGGATCTTTGTACATAGTGCACTGCTGATTCTATTTTACTACTTCCTGTACACCTTCCATCTGCTTCATCTCTACAAACTGAAATCTCATTAAGGAAAAAATAAATCTAGTTGATGAGTATCCAGTGATAAAGTCTAACAGGGTAACAATGTCACCTAAGTATTTCTGCTAGCATAAACAAGTATTTTCTTCCAAAAATTAAACTCTCTTTTTTGTCAGATACATCACACAAGTATCTAAGGCATAGTTATTAAACTGTATTAGTGTAAAAAACTTACTGCCTTCCATGTTATATAGTAACGATGCTTATATAAAAAAAGCCATTTTTCCTGGCTATGTTTGGATATATTTCTTATGAACTACAAGGAAATAAAACTATTGGCATGTTTTTCTGCTTTGACATGATCACAGGCTACTGAAGAGTGTTTCACTTACAATATAATTGCCAGTCATATTTTAGATAAGATACTGAAAACTTCTGAGGTTGATGAGAGGGAACTGTAGGTTCTCGGACACTGTTTTATCGATATGAAGACCATTTAAATTCTACTAAAAGTTTTTCTTAAAATAATACTTGTTTCACACTTACAAATAGCTTCATATATGAACTGAAGTGATCCAACTTATTTTCTCTCCCATTAAGTAAAGCTTTACACATTACCAAAGATTTTCTTATGACACATGCTTTAAGCAGACCTGATGCAAGTGGAAGCAATAACAAGTTGAAAGTCGTAACTTACTTCAGTCTCACTTGTAGATTATTTGCAAGCTCCTGTTTGGCAGTGGTACATTTTTGTTTAATATCTAACAGTTTTCTGTGATTAGTTAACATAATCATCAGCTGATTTGCATGACTTAAACATAAATCAGGCAGTACAGAAGGATCTTTCAAGTTTTCAGCTCTCTTCTGATTAGCCAAAAATCCCTAGAGGAAGGAGACACATGTTACACAGGTTTTGTGACAAATAAAAAAACATCAAAGGGATCCATCTTCTCTGTAAGAGTGGAAGCATTTCCATAAACTTACTGTAACCATTCAGGAGTGTAAGAGTGCTACACAGAGAAGCGTCAAAGTTGCTTTCTTTTCATTGTATAAACCTGTCTAAATCTCCTCTGCTGTTTCTCTTCCAAAGAATCACCAACACAACTCAAGAGCTTTACACAATTAGCCAATACCAGTGAAAAATCACTAAAGTTAGCACAACAGAAAAGCACCTACTCCTATGGAAAGGATCAACCTTCATTCTAATTTCTGCAAACCACCAGCTTGTTAACTTTTGGCATATGCAAGACTTCACATCAACTTAAGAGCATCTTCAGTACTACGGTGGGCTAAAGACTATAGCTCTTTTTTTGTAAATAAATTCATACATGACACTAATTCTACAAGAGCCAAGATAGCTCCCAGTCATCTTATTTGCACATAACAGATGGGCATGGCAAAAAAAAAAATCTGTTGTAGATGGTAACAGACAATTTCTAAAAGGCTGAGGAAGGAAACAGGGAAGATGGACTGTCTTAGACAGATGTTTACAATTCCACAAACTTGTTTATTAAACCTTTGTTTTCTTAAAAAAAGTATTCTAAACCAGGTAGTAGTTTTAAGTGTTTCTTTCTAAAGCTGAGGTGGATGAGGACAATAAATAAACACTAGAAAGTTATACAGAACTGCTGAAAAGTGAAACCGCTGCAATAGCTGATTTGATACTGAACGTAATGCAATCTTGTAATAAGATCTTACAAAACCCATTTCTAAAGCTTCCAGAAATAGTTCTATCCTAATAAGAACAGCACAGAAATCAAAGTAAGGGAAAAAGTATATTAAGTGTAATGAAAAGGAGATGCACCCTGAAGGCGGAAAGGAATACTTGGAAGAGTCAACCATATACTGAATGAGAAAGGACCCTCTGGGAAACACAAGCAAGCTGCAAACATTTTAACTGTAAGCATTATCTGAGCCAAGCAAATGGAAACCAGAAAAGGTGGGAAGAACTCTGTGCTGGTTTGGCTGGGGTAGTTAACTTTCTTCACAATAGCCAGCATGGGGCCATGTTTTGGATTTGTGCTGAAAACAGAGTTGATAACCCAGGGATGTTTTTGTTTCTGCTAAGCAGTGCTTACACAGAGCCAAGGCCTTCTCTGCTTCTCATACCACCCCAACAGTGAGTAGATTGGGGCTGCACAAGAAGCTGGGAGAGGACACAGCTGGCGCAGCTGACCCCAACTGGATATTCCATACCATATGATGTCATAATCATCTTATAAAGCTTGGGGAGAAGGAATGGCGGGGGGAAAGGGAGGGGAGTGTGTTTGGAGTGATGGCATTTGTCTCCCTAAGTAACTGTTACATGTGACAGCTCCCTGCTTTCCTGGGAATGGCTGAACACCTGCCTGAACACCTGGCAAGTTAATTCCTTGGTTTGCCTTGCTTGTGCATGTGCTGCTTTTGCTTCACCTATTAAAATGTCTTTTTTTTCCCACTCTCTACCAACTCTCTCCCCCAACCCACTGGGGAGGAGCAAGCAAGCAACATCTGAGACGCCTAGTTGCCAGCTGGGGTTAAAGCACAAAAAATTGTTATTGAGATGATAAACAAGGGATCAGTCCCATTAAAAAAATTGGCTTATTTCATCAAGGAAGACCAAGACATTGAAGAAACACACTGTTATAATCTTTAGGGAATTGCCAAGCACCAAAATCAAAAGCAGTATAGGCATGAGAACATACAGATTTGAACTAGCCAAGAATACTTTCATATCTGTAATTAATGGATGTTTATAAACATTGGGGCAATCAGACACTAAATAACTTTCTAACAGGAATATAGAACTCAAGAAAATAATTGCTTTTAAATAGCAGCTCAGTAAGCTTTCTAAATGAATCACATGGCACGAAGCCTGAAATGACACAAAACTGGATGCAGCAAGACACAAAAATCCTTCCAGCTTTACTCTCAGTTCCAAAAGCCTATTCATAAATTTTACTCTCTTTTGCCATTTCTTAATCTGTGGACCCATCTTTAAGATAAATCTTAAATTACCCTAGTATGCAAATCAGCATGCTAGAAAAAGGTCAACTAATAAAAACTGCAGGAAACTGGCAGAAAAATCTGGGGGGAATCTAATAAATTTGGACATATCCAAGATCTTGCCTTTCTAGCCCTCAGATGACAGAATTCATGACATCAGCATCACAACCAAACTAAGAAAGGTCCTGAAAAACAGGTATGATAATACTTAGTCATTTTTCCCAATGATTATTTCCAATTTAAAGAAGCAACAATAAAGAATATTTTAAGACGTTTTTAGTCTGAAGTTCTATCAATCAACAGGGAAGGGCTGCAATCAGTGATATAATAAGCAGGTGAGAAGACCCAAAAATACTATAAACGTAGGGTTTAATTTTATTTACCAAGAAACAGGAAGAAAACAAGGTGGTCATCTGCAAACCCTTTTTTTTTGGCTATGTTTAAACAGAGCTGTTAGAGGAGTAACAATTCTATCAACCTAATTGATAGAAATGCATTTGGATGGAACATTTGAAGAGCTATACTACTTATAGAGGAATTAAAAGAAAAAAGATCAAACAATAGAAATCTGGAGAACATGTAGTGATAGCAGCAGGGGTAATGGCCTTAAACTGAAGGAGGGTAGGTTTAGATTAGACATTAGAAAGGAATTTTTACCAGCAAGGGTGGTGAGGCCCTGGCTTTGGCTGCCCAGAGAAGCTGTGGCTGTCCCCACCCTGGCAGTGTTTAAGGCCAGGTTGGATGGGGCTTTGGGCACCCTGGTCTAGTGGAGGGTGTCCCTGCTCATGGCAAGGGGTTGGAACTAGATGATCTTTGAGGTTCCTTCCATCCCAAATCATTCCATGGTTCTGTATTTTTAAATATAAATTAAACCCTCTTCATCATTCTTAGATAATTTGAATGAGTAACACAACACAGCTCTAATATCTTAGAAGCATCTAATTTTTTTCCAAATAGTATCCAAACAACTGCTAAGATGCTACAAAAATACCTCTGTAAGGCTTAAATATTAAGGAATAAAGGCATCTGGTAGATTACTTAATCACTTGTTTAACCACAAATATTTAATTAATTGAAGCTTGAAAAGACCTCACAGAACAAAAAAGCCAAACACACTGTCACATTCTGACTTTTTAAAAACCCCTATAAGAATAGACAATTTACAAAAAGAAAACACAAATATGGAGATTTGAAAGTTACAAGTCTAACAAGGTACAAGTTAGAAGGTACAAACTGTAAATTTACAGTGGCAGGAAAAGAAGGTGCCAAAGTATCTTTCCAAATTACTTTTAGGCATCTCATTCAAAAGTGGGACTGTTAAACTTGAGGTAGGCTCTTCATTCAAGTAAACAGGGAGCACATGGCTAACACCACCACATGCATTCTTGGGCAGTCAAGGGATGAAAGAGCAGCTTTTCCATCATGCTGAATTCCCTTGGGTTTAGCACTGGCCTACAGTATAAACACTGCAAGACTGAGATTTAGCAGAAGCTTACTTCTAAACTGGCTCACTGAGGTCATCTGAAACAGGCTCCACTTTTAAGTAACACTGCCAGAAGTACTAGTAGCACTTACCCTTATGTACCAGCCAGAAGATGGAGCAGGAAGCCTAGATTTTACGTGACTGTCAGCCCAGTTTCTCTCCTCCCCCAAAGGGGAAAAATCTAACCACCCCAAGATAAGGTGACAGCATTGTTCACTTACTCCTACTAATGATCTCTGACTGCACACTGGCATATAAGAAACTCATGCTTCCTTTGTGGTCCCAGCTCTGATGTAATGGTGAAAATCTGAGTGTCAAATAATGACCATATACAGATTTTAACATACTTTCAGTTGCAAACAAGGCATTAAAGTACAGTCTTAGATATAAAGTTAACTGAAGCTCATCACAGAAATTGTATTTGATGAAGAAGCTTTGATATGGCACTAATGTATTTAAAAATAGAAGCTAGAGTATTTGGAATATAAAATATACTTAATCAAATTTCTAATCACTTCACTGTCTAATGTAAGCACACTACTCTCTCCTCATATAACACCTTGTGATAAACCATTAGACACATTACATCTTCACCGATCCTTTATCCTTGAGTGACAAGTTACTTAGGACTCAGTACTTCTCTTCAGAACTAAGTTTAACCTACTTGACTCTTACACCTCCAACTGAAGTTCTTCTAGCTGTTTTTGTAGACCACAAGGATAACAGAAAACCCCTCCACAACTCAAACCTGAAGTTCCCTAATTTTTCTAACTCCTGAACAATATAATGCAGCAGGATTTTAACTCCCCTTTTCAGCTCAGAAAAACAAAACCTGGCCCCTCAGAACAAGAAAACCTAACTGGAGTGGCACATGAGTGAAATAACACTACTAAAAGAAAGGATAAAGACACAGTGGAACGGTTCAACTGTCTGGTTTTATTTGTTTGACTCTGGAACTAGTTGAAGGTCAGAAGATGACAAAATATTAAGACCAAACCAACAAAACAGTTGGTGTGACAGGTAGTGTTCAGGACATGCCACTTCAGCATGATGTCAGTTTCATACCTCATGTTCCCTTTCCACCCTTTTCCCCATTTCTACCTTCTGTTTAATGACAGACTGGACAACTTCACAAAGATGAACCAGTTCACAGCATCCTCACCTCCAACATACAAGCAACTGCAAACTACTGGCAGTCTCTAACCGTCTACCATCACCTTTAATGTAGCTGTACAACCATGTAGAATTTAGATTTCGCAGAGATAATTATGGGCAGCTCCTAAGACAATATTTAAGCCAGATGTTTTCTTTTCCTTAAACTCAAAATTCCCATTAAAAATATCAGTTTTCAAATAAGCTTTAAAGTATCTACAGTGTTTATAGCCGTTAAGACATCTTCATGAGATCCTATTTTTATTAGCAGCTTTCTACATTAACGTGTAAACCTTTACACTAATACAGCACAATCTGTTGGTAAAACTATCCTGGTTTCAGCCCTAGACATTGCTGAAAGAGAAAAGTGTGCCATGCTCTACCTCTATACTGACTCAGGGATGATGCCAAATGCCTTGTGGGGGTGGTTGCAGCAATGGAAACAGAGTAACTGGCAGCAGAGGCAAACCCACCTGGGCTGCTGATGTACGGCAAGATATTGCTGCCTGGCTAGAGAAGCTTGTTGAAGTACATCATGTAGACACCCATGTACCTAAGAGTTGGGCCATGGAGGAACATCAAAACAACCATCAGATGAATAAGGCTGCTAGGATTAAAGTGGCTCAGGTAGATCTAGACTAGCAATACAAGGGTGAATTATTCATAGCCCAACAGGCCCATGACACCTCAGATCATCAAGGAAGAGATGCAACATATAAATGGGCTCATGATAGAGGGGTGAATTTGACCATGGATGCTATCTCACAGGTCATCCATGAATGCGAGATGTGCTGCAATTAAACAAGCCAAGTGGTCAAAGCCTCCTTGGTATGGAGGACAGTGGCTGAAATATAAGTATGGAGAGGCCTGGCAGACTGATTACATCACACTCCCACAAACCCCCCATGGCAAACATTATGTGCTTACAATAGTGGAAGCAACCACCAGGTATCTGGAAACATATCCCATGCCTCATGCCACTACCCAGCATACAATCCTGGGCCTTGAAAAGCAAGTCCTATGGCACCCCAGAAAGAATTAAGCCAGACAACGAGACTCGTTTCTGAAACACACTCATAGACACCTGGACCAAAGAGCATGGCATTGAGTGGGTATATCACATTCCTTATCACGTACAAGCCTCTGGGAAAATCGAAAGATACAATGGACTGTTGAAGTCTACATTGAGAGCTATGGATGGTGGTACCTTCCAATATTAGGACACACATTATAGCAAAGGCCACATGGTTAGTTAACTCTAGGGGATCTACCAACTGAGCTGGCCCTGAGCAGTGAAAATTTTCTACACACTGTAGGAGGAGATAGTGTCCCAGTAATGCATATAAGGAATATGCTGGAGGAAGACAGTTTGGGTTATCCCTACTTCAGGCAAAGGCAGACCAGACCCATGCCCGGGATTGTTTTTGCTCAAGGACCTGGCTGCGCTTGGTGGGTAATGCAGAAGGATGGAGAAGTCCGATGTGTACCTCAAGGGGATCTGATATTGAAAATACTCAATATAATCAATAAAGTAGAAAACACATGACATTAATTACCAAATAACCCTGCTACTGTGTATTTGTGTCAGTGCTACAATTCTTACATGTTGTACCAATGATATAACAGTAAGAATGACACAAATTAATGAAGGATGAATGCCATGATGATGGGACTAGAACTGACCTCAGGAACTGGCACCCACAAACTTCTTGGGGGGGAGGGGATAAAAAAAATTAAAGAAAAAAAAAATCAACCTGCAGACCACAAGCATGGATCATGCCAAGCACATTGTTTGAGAGTCTGGGTAGCAGCATGCAAAAATCCAACAGTATACATCATCACTCCTGCCCTGAGAGACTGTTATGACAGATGGAGCATGGATTAAATCAACTCCCTATAGACTAAGGGAATAATATCTGCATGTGTGTGCATATATATTTGTGTGTGTGGTGAGAAAAAACAGGAAACTGGTCATGCCTAAGGGAACTGTTGGATCTAGGGGTGGATAATGTCCTGGTTTCACCAGGATAGAGTTAATTTCTTTCTAGCAGCTGGTGGAATGCCATGTTTAGGAATTAGGATGAGAGCAGTGCTGACAGCACACTAATGATTTAGTCGTTGCTAAGCAGTCAGGGACTTTTCAGTTGTTCCTATTTCCCTGCTAAGGAGAAGGCAGTGGGCACCCAGGAAGCTGGGAGAGGATAGAGCCAGGACAGGTCCCCTAACTGGCCAACAAGGGTCTTCCATGCCAATTACATTATGCTCAGCATAAAAGGAGGCTGGTGAAGGGAGGAGCACACAGCTCCAGGACACGCAGTTTTTGGGGACAGTCCAGCTTCAGGAAAGCTTTGAGGTGTACGGCCTGAGCCGTGTGGTTTGGTGACAAACTGCATTTGCGTATCAGCAGTTTCACGTATTTTTTACTATAAAAGTCCTATTATTGTTATTTCTCTCTCTGCTGTCCTAGTAAACTATCCTTATGCCAACTCATGAAGTTCACTTTTGGTTTCTTTTCCCTTTTCCCCTTCCCCCCAAGAGCGAGTGGCTGTGTGATGCCCAGCTCCCAGCTAGGGGCAGAACCACAACAAGACAGATTTAACAAAATACACCTTAAAACAATAAGAAACACCTTAAAAGATTTTTTTTCTTTTAGTTAATATTTACATTTTATCATTATCTAAGCAATTCTTACTTATACACATAAACTCTAATTTTTAAAATACAAGCTAGATGCATTACATCCCAGAAAAAGAATGCCATGTCCTAATGTATCTCAGAAGCCAGCAATCTTACATTGGCATTTTTGTGAGAATGCTGACTGAATTGGTATTAAAGATATTTTTCCAAATTATAACCAAGAGAACAAGGACACAAATACCAAATACCAATTAAGATGCAGTTGACAAAGCTGCAGCAAACTACAGCTCTGCATGTTCCTAGTGCATTACATCTAGAATATTTTAAGACAGACATTTTTATTTTGAAGAGTGACTGTTTCCAATATAGACAAAGCAACATAAATGTAAACCCTATACTTAAGCTCTGGTACTGTCCCCCATCCACTGTTGCATTTTCAACTAGCTTGATGTTTAAAAAAAATATTTAAATTAATGTGGTAGTTGTATCATAAAGTGTAAAAACTACCAAATGTCAAGTTATTATGAATACAGCATCTATTGAGCATGTCCAGTTTGTTAAGCTCATCTTGCAGTAAGATGTACAGTTGTTTCATTGCAGTCTTTAACAGCATACACAAATCAAAAATCTACTATCTTTCCATGTCAAACACAGAAACATGTATTACCTGAGCAAGTTCTTTTTGTTCATTCACCAGTCTGCTGCAGCTTGCTATCATCTGGTCCAATGCATAGAGCCTATCCTCAAGGCCTTTAATAGCCTTCATGTTCTGATTATCTAGTTTGGCAATCGTTTGTCGACATTCTGCCAGAAAGGGTTGGATGATCTTTGGATCAAGCTTAAAAAAATGAAAATAAAAAAATATTTATTAGCAGTTGACATATTGAAAGGTGACATGAGCTAGCTACATGAGTTTTTAACACCTTCATTTTTTATTTTGTGCCTACATCTGTCATCTCTTTCAGAATTTTGAGTTAATTAGTCTGTGGATTTTGTATCACAGCACGAATTTCTTTGAAGTATTCCAACCAGACCATCACATAAATCATATTCCTTAATTGATTCCTTAGACAAGCAGATCAGTTCTAAGTAACTGCAAAACAAGCTAGAGAAAAACAATACACTTCTAATACTTTTTACTAATGTTTTTCCTAATAAAAACACATTTTTAAAAATATTTGATTATATTCCTTCACAGGCCACTATGGGAAAAAAAATTGAAACATTAAGAGGCTACCAATGTTTACAGCTATTAAGGGTAATAAGAGTAGTGAAGTAAGTTAGAATCTTTAGTTCTAAAACCAACATAGGTAGTTGTAACAGCTTATGCAGGACAAATCTTAGTGTAAACCTGGAATATATTGGTTCAGAAAACAGGAAGAGGCATTAGGTGTTAAGAGTATGGAAAAACTTGGCCAAATTTACCCCAAACACCTACAGTATACCATTTACTGTGTGGGTATTCAGTGAAAAGGATACTCACTGCCCTGTGAGGTCATATTAGCTGTCATATCACTGCCTTTTTTGTCAGCATGCAGGTTGTATGCCACTTAGCACACAAATTATCCCTCAAACAAGAAGCCACTTATATAACTAAATATTAACATAAATAACATACTATTTTCCCCTCAATCTATTATTTAACAGCATAAAAAGCTTTCACAGACAGCACTTTTTCATTCTGGACACTCCCCTCTGGGTATCAAGAAAAGCGTGGAGGAAAAGCATTACAAAAAGTAATGAATGCAAAGAACAGGTCTTTCATTCTCTCCAAAACCAAACAGCCAGCCAAAAACAAGCAAACAAACAGGACCACAAAGTATTAAAACATGTTAATTAGTCCAGAACTTATCAGAATAAGCAATTAATGATATTAACAGCACAAAAAAAAATACACTAAAGTTTTCTGAAAATGGCAAAGGACACGTGTTACGAATAGGCTTATGAATCTTAGTTTCTCTCAAGTGCATTGTCAATCTTAAAAAAACAGTAATAAAAATGGTCCGTGGGATTAAACCAGATTGTTTTTATAGCATCACCTGGACTGCCATCCTACTCAGGAATACTCCTCCTGGCATCCTGAATTACTCCCCTGCAGCATCCAGAACAGTTTCTTAACAGACAAAATACTGAAAAGGTTTATGTGGGCTTTTTCTTTTCCTTCTTACTTTCATAAACTAATTCTGTGGGTTTTTTCCTCTGTAAAAAGACTATCTATTCCTCTCATTCCATCTTGTAATTTATTTCCTCCATCCATTCCTTTTATCCCATCTTTGACCTAGTTGCATTTGCAGCACCCAGCCCTACTTTCACTGGTAGATAATATTGCTCTCCTCATTTTTAAGTTTCTTTTCTAGACTTTTTTTTACATGGCTATGACAGCACTTAAAAACACCTGGTTAGCTCCTACTTACCCACAGCTTTTACTACAGCCTTGGTTTCTGCAATTAGAAGCATCATTTAGAACCTAGAGGCTAGAAGAACCAGATACCCAGCAGCACTCTCTGCATCACACCGGTTCTGCCCAGACTACCACTATTAATGGAAGAAAGCTCATACTCTGATGCTTTACACTTTCATGAAAATCTTACCTGAATTCAGAGTTTCAAGTAAGAATTGCAACCACAAACCTTTTGTACACTTAGTATTTCCAAGAAAGAAAGGGCATAGGAAGAATGTGGGGAAAGCCAACAAAAATAATGCCATTTTACTCTAGCTTGCTATGTTGAAGTGTCATCTCAAGTAAAAATTAAAAGAACAACTGTGTTGCAAGAAGTTTAAGGTTTTTCTTTTCCTTTTCACCTACAGGCCAACTGTGTTTTCCAACCAATTTGAAATCAATGTCAGACAAACATTCAATCCTTTGTGCTTCTAACAAAATAGAGCAAATTAATGTTTTCCTTAGGAAAACACAAACCTATTGCTTCAAAGCTTTCTATTTTTTGTGAACCAAAATAGATCAAGACTGATCAATCACAGTTGTTCTAGTGGTGGCCGGAACAGTCTGACTAAAGCATTTTCCCTCCCTGCCAATTCTGCTTATGCCAAGAAAAAAAAAAACACCACACCAGAAAAAACCCACACAAAACAAAACACCACACTATTTTTACAGAAGCAATCACACTTTTCCCTACAAAAAATTTCAAAACAATTACAGCAGTTAAAAAATTTTTGATTAGTCTTAGATAAGGCAAGGACAGAAAAAGCACACAATTAGTAGATAGTCTAAAACATATGACAAGGCAGATAAGACTACAAGCTGATCAAAACAGGTGCAATAAGTATTTAAGTAAAACATGTTTATATTTCATTTTTCTCTCTGTCACAAGCATTCATTGTGAAATTATACATTTTCTGAAGGTCAAATTCTTAGCACTCAAGAACTCCTAAAAATANCAAATTCTTAGCACTCAAGAACTCCTAAAAATACTTCTCAGCCCTCCACACCCTGCTCCAGCCTCTGCTTTGGTCTCCATGCAGAAAGTTATCTGAGAAGTAACTACAAAAAGCTGAGTCACTTAAGAAGCACCAGCAACTGGAATATAAGTGGCACCATTCAATGCAATGAAACTGGATTTTAAAAAAAAAACAAACTGTTAACTTACCCTACTCATAGAATCAAAACATTTTCTGACCAGCGATTCCACATCATTAGGTCTATCTTGAACATTTATCCAGTCCAACAAAGACACATTGAAGGAAGGCTGATCATCATCTTTCAATTCTACTGATGTTTCATTGTCCTGGACAGCAGCACCTGGACCAGATTCCTTATCCTTTACATTTTCAGGATCTGTGCCTTCCAAAGCTGAATGTTCAACTGACTTACAGAACGAAGTTAACATTGATTTACTGTTCACTTTAGATATTTCAGAATAAACCACCAATTCAGCAGATTTCCCATCCTCAGTTTCTTCACTTTCTGCCCCTCCATGCTCAGTTGAAGAATCCAGTCTTCCTAAACACTCTCTATAACTATGCCTCGTTAGGCACTCCAGCAGCGGTATCTTGGCCATGATAGAAACAGCAGAGCCCAAGCTTTTTTTAAAAAGGGTGAAAAGAAAAACAGCATCAGTATCTAAAAGTGAACGTGACAAAAAATACAAAACCCAAAAAGTTTGATACAAGCCACTTACAGAATACTATTTACTCTAGAATTGAGGGTAGCTACCCTGTCAAAATGCTGTGTTCTCTATCGACACTATGAGAGGACAGCCAAGGTACTTAAATTTTTGCTGTCTTCCATTGCTAGAATAAGAGTTCCTTGACTTCCAAGTAAGCCAATGTCCTTAATATAATGAAAAAAAAGGAGAGTTTGATACTGAGACATGCCCCTTTTTTGTTTTTTCAACATATAACTGGGACTTTTACATTTGCAATCTAGATAGATATCAGTGATTATTAGCAAAGATTGAGCACCCTCTGGCCAACTACTTTTGCAGAGTGAGTACTTTCTATGTATTTGGAAAAGCTATGAATTTCAATTTTCAATTTTTTTTAAAGGTCAAACATATTTATGCTTTATTCCATTAAGTATCCAACATGCACTTACATTCTATTAGGCAATGCACTCGTAGAAATTTCAGAACGCTCTAATGTCCAGAAATATATTTCTGGATATCAAAGACCTTCCTTGAAATAATATCCACAGTTTGCAGGATACAAGTATACACACGCCCTCACAGGTACATATATACACCCAAAACTTGTGTTATTTCATACTTTCAACATAGATCATTATTCTTAGTATCTCCTCAAGTGTAAAAAGGAAATAATTAAAAAGCACCAATATGTATTTAATAATGTTGATTAATGTCTAATTTATTATCTAACCATTTCTAATGCACATTTGGAAGGACTCCAGTGCTTAACCAGCTGTTCATTAACACACATATCATCCACATAACTCAATACAGGTTCTCTGTACTGATGAATACAAGGAAATAGTGTCAGTTAAAAAAATACTAGCACAGAACAAAAAGAATGTTCTCCCTGACACATAATGAAACAAGTACATGCTTGATTAATTAGAACTAGCACCAGACATACAACACTCAAAAGGTATTTGAGATATAGTAACTTTGGAGACTGAGGCTGAAGGTTAATGGCAAACCTACTGTGTAAGTTTCAACTTGATATCTTCTATGGACTGCAAATAGCTTGAATATACGTTTTCGAACTTGAAAAGTAGCTTTTGGTAAGAGTATGTACAATCTTCCAAGTTGGCCATTATGGCAGCCCAGCCTTGATGCTGAAGATGTTCATCATGTACGAGTCCTTCACAAAAGGAGCAAAGTTTCTTGGCAACCTCATACATTTCCTGGGGAAAAAAAAATAAGAAATCCAACAAAATACAAATCACTCCAGATTGTTACTGCAGTTCGCATTTAAAGCATTCAAGTGAAACATTTAGAAAATACTAATAAGAAAAGTGTTAAATTTAAATAGCTAAAAAGTTATACACCTTAAAACTTCCTCAAAAATAACAAAACTTCCTTTATTCTTTAATAAAAAAATTCAAGTAGATGACAAAAAAACCATATAAATTATTTACTGAAAAACGGCTTAAACAGGAAGGTGAAAATTGCAGTTCCAAAGGAATTTGTAAAATTAATTAAATGCTCCAGATCTAAAATATTCGGTGCATGCATACATGAGCAACAACATTTGTACTAATCTGATAGGAGCTTGCAGGCAAGGTCCATTAAGGAGAAAACTATTGATGAGCCAAGCAGAAGCTCAGAACAAGACAATGAACTGCAGGATCAGTAAGCAGAAGTGCAGGTGCATCAGACACAAGAAGAGATACATGAGTAAAACAGCAGGGAAGATAATTAACAGAAGCTTTCCATTGATTAATAAATCCAATGCATCATGATGAGAAGCAGTACAGAGAGTCCAGAAAGCTCTAACACACTCCCTGAATCTTGGCATTTGCAAGCCAACATAGACGTTTTTCTTTTGTTGAAGATGACACAGAGGCATTTTACCACAACTTAATTACCACCCAACTTGGCAGTTAAGAGAGGCCTATGTATACTGAGCATCATCTCTTCCTGAAAGTGCACAAACAGTAATGCCTATTATATTAAACTCCAAATTTTTAATTAGCAGGAAGAGTAGCTATATTAAGTTTACCAACTTCAGAAAACACTTTCCCCCTCAAAAGGCCTACTACTCAATGAGAAAGTAAAGCCAAAAGTCATATGATAAACCCTACAGCTCAATACTTTACAAACACCATACTACATGGAAAACATTCTCCTTGTATGTTGGGTTTTAATATCTACTGACCCTCTAAGAAAGAAAAGCTCACTACTTTTTGCAGGTTGAGCATACTGTTAAACTCGGACTGAACATGTACTTTTCCTAAGCTATAGCAGCTACAGTACAAGTGAGAAAGCTATGTATGGAGAAACAAGTTATACAAAGACAGTGAGAAAGCAGTGTTAAAAATCCAGCACGTCAGTATATTTCAGAATGCTTTTGCTGCAGAACACATGGTTAACAGCACATATGCATACACCCAAAAAAAATAAATATTAAAGTAAAACACTTATCCTCCTGAAATAAACCACAAAACTGCAGAACATTTTATCCAAATATTTCAGAATCAATATTGCCAAAACCTGAAAGTTATGAACATCCTTTTTTTCCTTTTTTTTTTTTAAAGTCCAAGCCTTGTCTCAAGGAGCACAAAGTTCCACCACCCTTCAAATTACTGGTATTTAAGCTATCAGCAGACCAACAACAAATACAAACATACTTATACATGCAGTTTCACAGAAATCAAAAGCTATTACAAATTTTAGCACTTGGCAGTAAAGGTGTTATTTGTCGCCTTGTCTTCTGAACCTTAGTTGTTTCTGTGCACATGTGAATAAGGATTTCCAGTCTGAAAGGACAATTATTTTACTTGCTGCATGAGCTCTCACTTCCTAACTCAAAATCAACTGATAACACAACCGGTACAGCATCCATAGAGTAATGAAATTTGCAACTCATTTTCTTCAGACTATCTCCAGTTCAGCTATACAATTTAGATTCACAGAAGCTGACTTACAGAACATTGACAGCTTGAACAATTTTTTTATTTTCCTAAATTCGCTTTGTATACAAGTTACTAAGGCAAATTCCAGAGCATATAAAAACAGAGTTACTGCTTCCTCAAGTATCACATTAAGAGCCAATAGAACAGTCTGTTTTACCTTAAGATATACTAAAAAATACAACAAAAATATGAAGCTGAAAAGGTAACTGAATGTCCTCACTGTGTTTTAATGTATGTCCTGGAAATACACACCAGCATTTTACTTTCAACTCACAAACATTATTACCTTCCCAAAGTCAACCAACCTACTGGCAGTAATTCCAGAAGTGAGAGCATATTCAAAGCACATGTTAGTTTAAAGACTGCAACAACAGAAGCCATCTACTATGTCAAAACTGATCATAAAGGGGTTTTATGCAATTCCTTCAAATGAGTATCGCAGGTTGCTGGGTAAAGCGACAACTGTATTTCTCCTACCCTCACTCCCATTTATAAGAAAG
>VZTU01026015.1:0-20884 GCA_013400835.1 Zapornia atra
CAGAAAAAAACTCCTCTAGGTAGTATTGGTTGCCAGTAGCTTTATTTAGTGACTTAACTCACTTATTTCCTAACAATTTTGAAAACCTCTGCAATGTCCCTCTCCTGGCCCAATCAAACATCCCTTTTGCAGAAGTTGTTACATACTTACAAGGCATAGACCTTATAAGGTCATGATTCATCATCATAAAACAATAGTCTCTAGCTGTCTGTTTTTGAAGTTTTTCCAATACTGAATTACTGCTTTTGAAATGAAAGGTCCAGAACAGAACATACTATTCATGCATGGACAATGTCATAGTTTACATAAGTTTTATGTTACTGATTTAATTATATACTATGACCTAGTACATTATTCTCTATTACTTTCCTAATTAATTGCTCATATTTTGATTTGCCTTTTCAATAGCTGCCTAGTGCTGAGCTAATGTTTTCATGCAGTTCCAGTGCTAAAGAGTTGTTCCTGAATAGAAATGTTCAGATCAGAGCCTGTCATTTTTTTATGAAGCCAGGACTGTGTTTCCTATTGTTTATTGCGTGGCATTTTTATTTTATTACCCTTTTGCTCTATCCTGTGAGGTCTTTCTGTAGCTCCTTATTGTCTGTTCACATCCTTACTCCAAAGAATGTCATATCATTTGGAAGTTTTCTCACCTCACTATGTAGTCTCCACACGGATCACAGCACAAAACCAATGCAGGATTACACCAGTTACCTTCTCCATTGGGATGGCTGTGTTTTTCTCATGCCATTTCCCATCAGTTACTGACCTTTGCCAAGACATTCCCTCTTATCCCATATGAATGTTGATTTTCTTTTCAAGTCCTTCTTGGTGAGGGACTGCTAAAAAAAAAAATAATCTTACAGATACTCAAGTTGATTTCATCAACCAGTTTATGCTTGTCCTCATGCTGGATATTAAACCTTCCAAAAGCCCCCAGCAGTTCTGTAATGCCTGCTGGCTCTCCCACACAGACTGGATTTGTCCAAGTATCCCTGTCCCTTCAGTTAATTATATAGTCTCTCCTTACTTACCTGCAACAGATGATATGCTTACAAGGCATGAGCTACACTGATCCCCTGGCACCAGTTTTAAAGGCTGTTCTCCTTTTAGTTGCTCCCTTATCTTCAGGCATTGACATAGTTTTAAATGAGGATTTAGACACTGCTTTTAGTGCCACAGCTTTTTCATCCCAAAACTAATTTTAAACTTTTTTCTGAATACTGTTTGGTCCTCTTCACTTCTTAGCATTTAAGCTCTTAGCATGTAACTTCTCTTGCAGCTTTTTAAGTTGAGAAAGATTCTTTGCTCCTGTAATTCTCTCCCTTACCCCAAAAGACTCTCTGGTGGGTATTTACCGTGTTCTTCTATAATGAATACTAACAGTGAATTTGTATAGCTTCTCTGCAGTGGCTTTTGTACCAGGGATGTCATTTTAGTCCTCTGGACTCTCACTGCTTTTTTGGTAGAAGGATTTAGCCTTGATTTTGCTCTTTTTGTTGCTCCTGAACGTTTTTTTTAACTTTGTACTTATATTTTTAGAGGTATTTAATGAATAAGGTTTTTTTATCTTTTCTGTATTCTACATTTTAATATATATTTTTAATAGCTTTTAACAATGTTCTTTAACATTTGTCAACTTTCTAAATCAGTTCTTGAAGCAGAAATATTTAGTCATAATCCAAAATGGGATACCTTGGAAAGATTGCTATTAATGCAACTGTTACAATGATTATAGCTAATTAAGTTAAACTGGATACCTTATTCATTAGGCTGCCAATACAGATCTGATTAATCAGATTAAAGAATTGTCTGTAAGTTGTAAACTATTGGCTATTAGCTGTTGCTGATTTACTACAACTTTTTTTTTCTGCTGCAGAGCAGATCTTATTCTAAGATTCTGGATTATCTGTCTAAAGAATGTCTATCTCACTTTGTTTTCTTCCCCGCTTCTATTTCATTCAACTCCCTAAAAAGGGATTCAAGAGTGGCCAGGAAAAAACCTTGCAAAACTGAATGATGTGGGGATTAGTGACCAGGGGATTAGTGACTGCTTTTCACATTGTTATGTGAAGATGCCTGATCATAGCTCCTACAGCAAGAGATGCTAAATTCTCCTTTGGTTTCAACTCCTGAAATTCACTGGGGTGAACTGTTTAACCTGTCTTGGTAAATGGAATAAATATCTGGCATAGAACTAAGATGTCCTGAAAGTACTTTGACAAGAGCTGATGCTGTCATTGAAGGTGCGTAAAACCCAGCTCCAATTCTAGTCCAAATTCAGATTTAAAATATGGCTTTAAATTTTATTTGATTCAGTATGGAAAATCATTAAAGTAATTGAATTTTTCTCTCTCAAGGTTTGCATTACTGTACTTCTGTCTTGTAAAGCACTGTATGTGAATGTGGCAGAAATGCAAATTAGAGGCCTATTTTAGTGTTGCTTTGATCTGGAAGAACTGCATCTCCATGCTTTAAAAAGCTAAAGAGAAGATCAATCCTTTTTGCTTGAATCAATGTATCTTTAGGACACTGAAAAATAAGCTCCAATTTTGTCAACATTTAACTGTCCCTTGGCTTTAGCCATGCTTTTCAATAGCTATGGTCATGTGAGTTAATGTGCTGGTTGCTCACAGCTAGCTGCTGTGATGTTCTTGTTATGATGCAGTTTTCTTGCTGCCGTTTTACTGTGTTCCCAATAATAACAAGAAAGTTACTATTTTTCACCTGAAGTCATATGCGTATTGGTAACTTGTGTGTAGTGACTTTAGTTGACTTCCTCGAAGTCCCTATAAGTATTTCTGCTTGAAGCTGACATTGGATAAGGAAAGAAGTAGCTGAAGCAGAGAAATTTTCTATTACTTTCCTGTTTTCATGAAAATTTTTCTGAAGGAAGGAAAAACCCAGTAATATATATGACAGAATTGTTTCTTAGCAGTGCTGTCTAAAACTTTCAAAAATCCCCACCAATAACATCGGAGGGAGAGGGCATGGAGGGGGATGGAGGAAATAATTAATGAACTTTTCTTTTTTTCAATCTCTGCACCAAAATTCAGAGCCACACAAGTTGAATCAAGAAGGAGGTATAGTAGTTTTCCTTATTGTCAGGCTCCAACTTTACTGAACATAACAAGAATAAAAGGTGTTTTCAAGGTCTTCACTTGCTTTTCGAAGCCCTTTCTCATCAGTACTCCACCAAAAGCATGGTTGATATATCCTTGTGGTTATGTTCATACAGTTGATGGTAATGAAACATCAGCATAAATGGTATGAAGCACGTATGGAACCTCCATTGTGGGAGGTTTTTAAGAGTAGCCTGAGTAAGCGAGTGGAAGATCAGTCAAGCTTTCTTCCACTGTATAAATTGTTGTCTTTTAACTGCTCTAGTAATGTTCTTTCCTACAGTAATGTGTAACTGGTTTTGGTGGAGTTTTTTAATTCACCTAGCCACCCAATTTGCTTTATTAAGTGCCCCTGTTGTTACAGGATAAAACTATTTATTAATTAGGGGATTATTATTATCAAAGGTGAAAAAAACCTTTTCACGGAACCTTGATCCTTTAAGAACTACAGTTGTATCATTTCACTTCAGGTTTGAGCACCCTATTCATGTCACTTGAAACAGATGTTTGCACTTGCACATTAAATCTCTCAGTAGTTCTAAAAAGATGTACATTTTATTCTTCTGGCTTATGTTGTTGTAAATAGTTATAAACTCTAAACCTGGTATGCTTTTAGATTCTTTATTATAAAACTTATATAGCAATTTTAGATGTTAGCATTTTAATAAATTGAGAGCAGCTCCCATATGGCACTCACTTTTTGTGATAGCTCCTTAAATGAAAAATAAAAAAATTCACTGCATACACTGAAGGTTTTTGACTACAAAGTCCCAAAGTAAACATATGTCATTGTTGTTGTTGCCCCCACCCCCAGAAATATTGGTAGAAGTTTGATAAGAAAGCATCAAGAAAAGCACTATTAAAGAGTAAATCCCTTAAGTTACAAAAGAGGTGTAAATGATCTTATCGCCTAATAAAGTAAGAAACTGAGTCTCAGAAGAGGGTGCAATTGTGCTGTGTCTCTCAGCCTACCTGTATTCGCTGGCAGCCCTTTGAATGAATGTTATTAGCATTGGCAGAGTATGATTTGTTTCAAATTTATCCCTTTCATCTGTACTCACTCCTAGTCTGCTCTAGTTTGAATATTGGTGTTTCCTGAAGAATGGCCGTTTTACAAATGCTGAAGCAGTGCTCTCCAGAGAGAGCTCTCCCTTCTTGTGTGAGTGGCTTAGTACTCTACTACACAGATAATTCTATTTCTTTTTTTGTTAATAATGTTTAATGCTAAACATTATTTGGTCCCTGGTATAAACTACTAGACACTGGCCTCCAGCTGGACTTCATGTTGATTGTCATACCCCTTTGAGACTGGCAGTTCATCTAGTTTTCAGTCCACCATGCTGTGCATTTTTCTAATCCATATTTCATCAGTGCATCTATCCGCATGTTATGGAAGGCACTTTCCAAAGTCTACCAGTCTCATCTCATCATGGAAGGCTGTCTGTTTAATCAAGCATGATTTCTTCTACCTAAATGCACGCAGATGACTCTGTCACCTTTTTGTCCTTCATATCACAGATTGGTTTAGGTGGGAATGGAATGCTGGATAACCTCTTGTCTGACCCCCTGCTCAAGCAGAGTCAGGACTTGGCATTTCCCTTTGCAGAATTACATGAGGTTCCTGTCAGCCTGTTTCTCCAGCTTGTCATAATGTCTTTCAATGGCACCACCACCTGCTGGCTTTCAATGGCAGCACCATGGTATATCACCTGCTCCTCCCAACTTTGTGCCATCATCAAACAGAGGGTATGCTCCACCACATCAACCAGATTCTTAATAAATATCGAACATATTGGACCCTGTATTGACCACTGGGCTACACCTCTAGTTATTGGCTTCCAACTCGACTGTAATGCTGTTCACAATGCTCTGGGCCTACCTGTTCAGCCAGTTTTCAGTCTACACCACCGTCTGTTCATCAGCTTCTTTATGAAGATTTTATGGGAGACAGTGCTGAAAGCCATACTGAAATCCAGGGAGACAATGTCCACTGCTCTTCCCCAAATCTACCAAGCCAGTCATTTGATCATGGGAGGTTAAGTTGGTGAATTGTGAATTGAATTCCCCTGGTGAATCTGTACTGGCCACTCCCTCTATGTGTTAGGAAATAGCTTCAAGAAAGATTTGTTTCATATTCCGTCCAAGGAGTGAGGTGAGGCTAACCTGGGTTCTCCTCCTTGCTCTTGCTGAAGATAGTAGTGGCATTTTCTTTCTGTCAGTATACAGGAACCTCTCTTGATTGCCACAACCCTTCACAGATAATTGAGATCTCAACAGGGAGTCTCTGTTCTGTACCTTGGTCTTGTGGCTGGTAACAAAGTTTTAATCAAAGTATTGACTGTTATTTCTGCAGTAGTAATTGTGTCATACGTACAAAGCAGAATTATCAAGATGGTAAGAAAAAAGTTAGATTCGGGCAAAAGTCTCCAGAGTAAAGTATGGAGGGACCATAATTCCAGTCTGTGATCTGTCATCGCGATCAAGATCATATCTTTGCAATTTTAACCTATAACATGAAGCCTAATGCAAACTTTAAGGAATAGTGTGGTTAGTTTAAGCTTATGTATATAGCCATTATCTAGTTTTAGCAATGATCCATACTCTGTAGTATGATTTAGGATAGATTTTCTCTCAATATCTTTTGGTTTAGTATGGAGCTGCAATTGTGGCCATGTTGCTCTTTGTGGAACTTGGAGGTATCTCTTGTAGTCTATTTCTAAATGTTGGTGGGCTGTTTCTAAGGAGAACATCTGACCACGCAGAGTTGTAAACCCCATTTCTTTATCATGTCTTTAAACACGTCCAATTGTGAATTCTTATCTCTGTGTCGTATTCTCATTTTCTCCCTTTCTGTACCACAAGCTAACGGTAGTGCCAGTTAGCGAGAGACGGACCCCTGTGGTCAGTCCCTCAGTGACTAGAAAGAGGGTGTGTGTTTGAGATTACCCTTCAGCACTTTGTAAGCCATAGTGATTTTTTTGCTTTGCAGAATCTGCATTCAATTAGTCACAGAATTTTAACTGAAAACAGACCTCTCTCAAAAAACAGGGAATGGATTTGAAACTGTTTAGGACTTGTAAAATTATTGTTCCCATAAGCTTAAACTGAGCAAGACGTTTCAATTTAGAATGGTCTTGGAAAGGCACTGCTAAAATATCTTGGTTCCCTAAAGGATTTCTTTTTTTTTCCTCAGTGACTGCTCCTAGGGTCTAGGTCTTCTGCATATACAGTACTCCCATTTGTCATTGTAACAGTTTTCCAGCACATCCTTTATGAGTTTGAAAAATATGATCTGCATAGTGGTATTCTGAAGGTTAAATCATCTTTGGTGTTTTGTTGTTTTTTTCCTTTACAGTATAGACTTCCAAAAGAACAATCCAATACACAAATTAACTGAAGAGGAACTTCTGGCTTTTACTTCAGTAAGTAACTTATCTGGACTTCTTAGTAAACATGTTTTCACTTCATGTCTATGTACCAAGCAGTAACTTTTCAATCACATTAATCATGAAACTGCTAGTAAACCAAATTTTGTTTAGTATTCGGTTATCTCATTACCTTTTCGTTGTTTAAAGAAATTAAAGTGATACTGAGGTTTATAACCCAATTTTGAGCCACCCTGATGCAGGATGAGCTTGGCATCAAAAAATTTGATCTCACCTGAAAACATACACATTTTTGTGTTTATCTGCATGAATTATAACTGTGTAGTTTTACAGTAAATTTTTCCTATGGCGTTAGCATTGCAAGTGCTCTTCTTTTGAACTCCATTGAAACACTGCTCAAAGGAATCTCAGCTTTATTCTGTCAGATTTGTTCAGTCTATGTATCAGGTGTTCTGCTTAGATATGTTTCTTCCCAGTTCAGTGGCTGATTTGTCATTGGAAATCCGAACTCTGATTTTTCAATGTAGACTTTTACTCAGGAAGTACAGAGTGTGCTTCCTTTCTTGACTTTTTTCAGTTTTCTGTGGTTTTCCACATTAGTTTATATGATGGGGAACAAGGGAAAGGAAATGCAGGTGGTTATATTGCCAGTTTTGCTTACTTTCATCAGTGTTGGACTTCAGCTTTGGTGCAGTAAAGAGGACTTGCTTTCCTAACCAAGCCTTGTAGTCTTGACACCCTTTTGCCGTACTGGTGCTATCTGAAAAAGTAAATTCTTTTTAACACTTTGCAGGTAAGATCTCAGTAAATATCCCTTTGATTTTCAGTTGACCAAGAATTTTATCCCTGATGCTTTTAGCTATGTGAAAGTAATATGGCCAGTACTCTTAAGATTTAAACTATGGTAATGTCTAATGGGTTTTTTTTGTGATGGTAAAAGGAAATTCATTATGTGAAAAAGAAAATCCTAATAATCTTATTAGATAGATAAATGTAAAATAGGGTTTTTTTAATGTAATGTTTGTTTATGTGCTTGTGCTAATACATTACATGTAAGATCTGCACGAGGGAGATGAATGAATCACTGTAAAACAGTGTTTTATGTAGGTTTTTATTTGTTCTACAGTGATCATAGTGGTTTCTCCTGACACATTCATATTTTCTGAAGCATTTTGTTTTGAACTATGGCTTTGGGTTTTTTTTGTTTTTCTTAAAAGATGGGAATAGAGAGCAGGAAAAAATTAAAATGTATGGGAAAAAAAATTAGACTGTCCATTCTCACTTTATATTGTAGTAATTGAAATACCCAATAAGGATACTAAAGAATAATGACCATTAAAGGAGAGAAAAAACTTACAGAAAGAACAAATATGTAGAAAGTAAGGAAATGCAAACATCTAAAAGCCCATAGGAGTAGAAAGGGCTGGTGAACTGAGTACCGCAAACTTTATTTTTAATGGTGAAACTTTGCAAAAATAATGTTAATGCAAATACATGACATCTCAAGACACACATATAATTTCATCAAGGCAAACCCTGCCAGTTAAAATAATATATTTTAAATTGAGGGGTTTCTGTGAAAACTCAGAATTTTGCTTTTATTTCCTTTTAAACTCCTGGGACTCCTTTTATATGCTGCCTGCTTCTGGGCTTCCCGCTGCCCACTATTATTTGCATAAGTCCTGGAAAAAGAAGAGCAGCCACTATATACCTGAATCTTGAAATAAATTCTCCACCTATCCTATCCTTTTAATACTAAATGGAATGATATTGGAGTAACAGAACATCTTTAAGATTGTCCCCGCTGCATAATCCCTGCTCCTGTACTTTCCAGAGTGGTGAACCTAGGAGTGGGGTTTACTTGTTTTAAGACTTGAGTTTTCAAATATTTAAACACTCTTCAGGTTTTACAGAAGAGGAGGAGAGGTCAAGATAGCACTTATGATGATCTTTCTTGCCTAATTTATGTCATCTTGTATCTGACGTTTCATTAGAGATCATATTACCCGTTGAGAGGGATCCAAGAGATCTGTTGGGTCATTCTTCATAATGATGAGAAAATTAAGCTGCGTTTTTCTGCCATCTAGTGGCTGATTCCTCAAAAGTCACTGGAGAGCTAATAAACTTCCTCTTTAAATATTTATTGCAGTGACTGTGAGGAGCTTATGCTTTCATTCATTTATGTATCTTTTTTTTTTTTTATAGAGCTTCTAAGTCAGCTACAGCTTGCTTTCCTGCTTGCAAAGTCATCAGGCACTATTAGGATAGATCTCAGGAGAAACATAGCTGAGAGATACTTGTGGGCTTCCCTATCACTTTGTGCTGTGAGTAGCAAAAAAAGAAAAAAAAAAGAGGGGTCTAGAGCAATAAAAGAACAGGGATGTACATCTCTCTACTAGTGAAGAAGAATTCAATGGAGAGCGGTGACTTAAGTAGCTGGTAGTCTAAAAATTAGAGGAAATAATAAGCTTCTATATCAGAACAGTGCTCTTTTAAACTTCTGCTTAATGTTTCCATGTTAACTGGATGTAGGGACATAATTCAGTCTTTCCACTATTTAATTTTTTGATCTTGATCTGTGTTCCAAGACACAAACAAGGACAAGTATGAACATTGTAACATTACCATCACAAATCTTTCCTGGAAAGTGAGAACAGGAATCAGATGTTAGCTTACATCATTTCTTTGCAATAAAGGCATCTTTTGTGGAGTTTGCACCTGAGCCTAGAATTGTGGGTAGTCACTGCAGAATTTCATCATAAAATCTCTGAGCTCTTCTGCATCTTAGCTGTGAGTCACCGAGACAAGAAAATCCATCACTGTGCTCCCTGGCAGTAGGGGTGTTCTGTGTGAATGGCCTTGGTCCTTACAGTGTCTGCTAGCTGAGTGAGTAAGTGCCACTGCAAATGTTATCACTTGTGTTTAAGGTATTTACCAAGCTTTGGTATTACCTGCTGATACAGGCAAATGAGCAGTATAGCAGTGCTGCTGTAGTAATTCCTTTAGCATCATTTAAACTGGGGTGTGTGTGTGTGTGTGAGCAGGCATCTTCTCAGCCTACATGTGGATTCCTAAATCTGCAGGCTGGTTAGATGGTTGTCATGCATTCATCTGATATCTGCTGAGATTTATTTCCTGAAGAAAGGAGGGTATATCAAGCTATCTTGGTAAACTTCAGAAATTGTAAGGCATTTTTAATAGATCACTGAACTGTCAAGAGTTCCTTTTGGTGAGGACATTGCAAAAAAAATGCATTTTACTGGGAATTTTTCTCCAGCAGAGAGAATTATGGTCCAGGTAGCATGAGGGGAAAGGATCATCAAAGTGAACTGAAGTAGGTTATGTGATCCTAGCTCATAATAGGTGTAGTTTGGCAAACAGGCATTCTAAACTCCCTTTTATATCTGTAGAAGTTGAAAATTATTGGAGATAGATATATATATAGAGAGAGAGAGAGATACATTTTAAACAGCACAGCTTACAGTCCTAAAAATAACACTCTTAAGTCACTATTAGTCACTGGTTGGTGACTGCAGTCAGATACCAAAGGATTGTTGCTTTTCATTTACTGAAGTTGCCATTGTGCTAAAAGTACTAACTTTTGTATCTAAGGCTTATTTTTAGTAGTGCTCATTCCTAAAGCAGGGTGTGGGGGTATATCAAATCTGGGGTACTTGTGTATGTAGTCTCGTTGGCTGGTATAGCTCTTCTTTGTACAATACTCCAGGTATTCTAGTCAAATATGTTCACCTATCATCAACATAATATTTCAACTTTTAAGCTGTTAATCTATAGCTGAAATCAGATAAATTTCATTTTTTTTTTTCCTCTTAAATTGTTAATATCTGGACATGACATGTAACGTAGCTTATGTTAAAGAATAAACACCAAATTAAACATTTAATTTTAAGGGAAATTAAATATTCTTTTTCTCGCATGTAATGGTTTAGGGAAACATGATGTTTTTCAGTCTGTTATGGTAAGCACCTGAGGAAGCTAAGATTGTATTTAGAAATCAAATATCACATAAGTTGCTTCAGAGACGTGGTTATGCATACGATATGCATATGAGGTCGGAAGGACCTCATTGCAGCCTTCCAGTACCTGCAGGGAGCTTATAAGCAGGCGGGGATTCAACTTTTTAAAAGAGCAGATAATGGCAGGACAAGGGGGAATGGATTAAAACTAAAGGAAGGAAGGTTTAGATTAGATATTGGGGGAAGGTTTTTACCGAGAGAGTGGTGAGGTGCTGGAACAGGCTGCCCAGAGAAGGAGTGGATGCCCCATCCCTGGAAGTGTTCAAGGCCAGGTTGGATGGGGCCCTGGGCAACCTTGTGTAGATCCAGGCCTGGAGGTTGGTGGCCCTGCCTGTGGCAGGGGGGTTGGAGCTCTATGATCCTTGGGGTCCCTTCCAACCCATGCCATTCTATGATTCTATTCTATGATTCTATGATATTTGGCAAACTTTCTGATTGAGCTAACTAGGGACTGTATTTAATAAGCCTTTTTTGGAAGAGGAAAAGAGGGATTATAAACCAGTAGTGAAACCCAGTGCTTCTCTCTTAGGTTTACCGATTTATTCCTTATATAAACTTTTTTCCCGAGCTTTCTCTATAGGAAGTATATGATGCAAGAAACCCAAGAACTAACTCAGTACTCTCACATGAAGGTTTTGTAGCTTCCTGTCGTCCCAGCTCTACCCAAGTTAGTTTTACAATGCCTACATAGGCTTTCTTATCCCATCTTTATTTTCAATGGATTGTTTTTAATGTAAGAATACAAATGTGAAGTCTGGTGGGTTTTATATTGGGCAGCAGTTTTTCCTGTGTTCACAAGTACATCACTCATCTCTGTATATCAGTGGCCCAAATACTTTTTTAGGAAAAAAAAATCCCTTTCATAAATGAGCAAAAGTAAAGTCTTAAAAGCATGTCTTTTTAATATTTGCTGTTTGTATTCTTTCAAATAGATAATGCAGTTATGACACTCAGAGAAAATTAAGAACACTTCTATAAATGTACATGATATTTCAGTACACTTTTTAAAAAATGTTTTATAAAATTACATTTAAAGCTTTATAAAAAGATGTCTTGCATCTGAACATAAACTTTAGAGCAGGAATCTAAAATATTTCTGAAATGTAAAAGGGGTCCAAGAACATATGACAGTTCTATGTAAGAACTGGTAAGTTCCTTTATGGTTTTATTTTAAGATCATGCAGTTCTTGCAGGGAAATAGGAGAAGGATTAAATACTGGATGGCATTGCATTTGTCTCTTACAAAAGAGAAAAATGCAGTTTTTAAAAAGCAAACCACACAAATACGATGTCTCTGTAATACAAGTTCTTACAGTTTTACAGAAAGCCTATGCTATGGCTTGTAGTTTACATAATGGGGAAGGAGTTTGGCATTTCAGTCTGATATGACATTCCAACATAGTATCCAGAATTAAGGAGCTGCAGCTGGTCCTTAACATTACCCCTTCCATCTGTCCTCGCCCTCACTTTGTCCAGGAGAAATGGTCTTTGTGGTAATGTGGGAACATATTACTTGGTTCCCTTGTTAGTGCCTTATGATCAAGGGACTTTGGTAGCATCATATTAATCTACAGGTTATTATTAGCCTATAGGGCACTGAGGAGAAAAAGGAACTGGAAGCTGTGGAAGAGAAGCCTCTTGCACTTCCCACATCTCAGCCCCGTATTTGTATCCTCTGGAATCCATAGAAGATGAGAAGGGAAAGAAAAGGGACTGTGGAAAATTCAGTTGCACTGGTTTGCTGCAATCCTGAGACTTCTATCATTTATGGAGAGTAGAGCAGTTGATTTCTTAAGTGGTGAAAACTGGGGAAAGGAAGCTCTGGCAGCTCTGCTGTCTGTCATCACTTTGAACAGGTGAGAACATCTTTCTTAGAGCCGGGGGAAAATTCTAATAGCTTTTATTTTGCTCAGAGGACAAAATTTAAAAATTTATTCACCACCAACTAATAAAAATACCTGATCACACTGAAATTATTCCAGTAATGCCATGAAGGATACCAAAGTCTGATCATGATAACATGAAGGGACTCTGTCAAAACTCAAGGAATACTATGTATTCCAAAGATGAACCGGATGGAAATGCTTCGTGTCCTCTGTTTTTCCACTGTGTTGAGCTACTGATTGCATAAGAGACTGTTTTTACCAAGGAATTTGAGAATGCATGGACAGAGTAGGTTTTTGTTTTTCCAGAGATGGGTGTTTATTGAGTGGTATAAAAATTGATGTTGTTTAGTAACTTTGAACATCACAGCAAAGAATTACAGTGCACATTTTATTGACTGTATGTGTGTGTGTGCATATATGAGCACTTTTTCTGCTTTTCACTGTAGGAAGGGGGTTTTGGGAGAGGGGAGCGGAGGGTGG
This sequence comes from Zapornia atra, assembly GCA_013400835.1. NCBI lineage: Eukaryota > Metazoa > Chordata > Aves > Gruiformes > Rallidae > Zapornia > Zapornia atra. Next base: position 12,912 of record VZTU01026015.1, read on the forward strand.
AAATGGGAATGCTTTGTTTTCCTCATCTTTTGTATGACATTTGTGATATTAATGTGGAGCTAGGGAGCAATCAAATCACAGCATATGATATTTTTAATGTTAAGCCTTCCTATCAAAATCTCTATAAAACTAACATGCCAATTTTGTTTCTGAAGAGAAGCTGTTTATATAGGTTAAATAAAAGCAGTGCATTTTTCTCTGCTGAGAAAATGGCTGCAGTTTTCTTTATGTTTTATAACCAGCAAGAGTATCAAAAAGCTCGTTAAGAGCACCATGTGTCTCTACTGCTGTAACTTTCATGGCTTTATAAAACGTCTCTTTTCTTTTCTAAGCAGTGTTACCCATTTTGAATAGCCTCTCTTGGTTACAAGATTATAATGCTGCAAAGACTTTCTCTCAGCAAATCCCTGCTAGTATTAAGAAGACTTTTTTATTTTTCAAGTAAATGAATTCAAGGCTATTCTATTCTATCTTCCTAATTTTTTTTTTCTTCTTAGCACTTTGATTCAAAAGCCTGAATCATTTTCCAGGAATGTCAGCATCTAAACACTTGCTGCTAATTTACTGCACGTATGCTTTCTGGCCCATCACATATTACTGGGAAATCAGACTGAGTAAAGCAAAAGAGAAGCTGCTTCTTTCTGCTGGAGTATCCTGTGCAAAAACTTTAACTACATTTCTTGGAAGCTTATTCAGAAAGGGCCTGGTATTTATGTTTACAACCTGTTGTGGATAGGAAGTTAACCTAGTGTTGTCAGTTACTTTTGCTGCTGCTGTTTGCATTTAGCTGTTACAGGGTAAAGGAACTGGATGCTGTAGTACATGTGTTGCAGGGCAGGGGGGAGGCTTGCATTCCATTCCAAAACTGGGATTAAGTAACAGCCTGTTTGAAGTCGGTTTATTTTACAGAATATCAGATTTCAACATAATTGATACTTCTATCCCTTTCAACTTTGTTCTCCTCTGTGTTCTCCATTCTTCCCTGAGCCCAAGGGATTGACAGCTCTGCCTGTATCATATCTTACAGAAGATGTTTCCTGATTTCTTGTGTGTCTTTCAGATCAGGAAGAAATTTGGGATAGCCTTTCCTCTCTGGTTTAGTCTGCTTTCTCATATAATCTGTACAGAATACTCAAGCAATAGGTTTTAATGGTCTCATGAAACTACAGTGGAAGAGAACGTGAAAGTCATGTTTAAATATTAATAGGTTACTTGCTTGTCTAAAAGTTTTAGAAGTTAAGCAGGCAAATTTGATGCCAGTTAGTAACATTTTTCCCACAGTAGCCTTTTTTCTCCCCCTCCTCCTTCCCCTTTATCAGCAGCTCACTTTTTTTTTCCCTAGCAACTTCTCTGACAGCCAGCTGACATCTCACAGGCTTCCCTTCCTCCTCTTTGTGTCCCTTACCAGTTACAACTTTTATAATTTACTAGAAAGCTTTAATTGCAACAAGATTATGAACTTAAATACTCTGTTCAACAGAATTCTGTCTGAGGTGGCATGTGAAGGAAATAGCTACTCACTAGTCTGTGAGGCACTTAAACTTTTTGACGATATTCTGATGATCAGTTCAATTCATCAGTACTAGCAGTTGCTTTTTTTAGTGATTTATATTCTGCTGGTCTGCCTGTTTGGCTGGGGAGGGGGCAGACAAATTAAGCAAGGGATAAATCCAAGTCTTAAACGTACATTTTTATTCTTTTACCATATGTGAGGAACAATTATTCTTAAAGTTTATAAAGCTGTCCTACTGTCTTGCTCTCTTCTGTCTAGTTTTAGTCTTGTCCCTTCGCTTTTGGTGTTTTTTACTAAACCAGCATGGTAAATATTACTCAAATCTTGCTTGTTTCTGCAGCATCTGAAAAAATGAAGGTTGTTGAATTGTTTGCTGGTCAACTTACTGCTGTCTCTAGGCCACTGAATTTTATTTTCTGTCTTCCTATCATATCTGTAGTTTGGACTAGAAGTAGAACATTTCTCATCAGCACTCCCAGGCATTCATTCTGGTCTATATTAAAAATGAAATTTTGAAAAAGTAACAATTTTTTTTTTAATACTTATTACACNTTGTAATGAAACCTATCATTAGTCCTTGGTTGCAGTCATGAAGTATGTATTTTGTGTGTGTCCTGTTGTATGTCGTCCTTCCCCCCAGATGTCTGAAGTGTGCAAATCTGATACTCTTGGATTCATTTATCATCACTAAAATGTCAGAGTTTTGTTCTGGGAGTTTTTTTGTAAAGAAAAACAGGTGCAGTCAATTCTAGCTATTCTTCTATTACAGCTGCTTTGGGAAAAATACAAGAGGAACTTGCAAAGAAATAAATTTATCTTACTTTGCTTCTACATTAATTTGTTTTCCAATGCCCCCAAAACATGATTTTTTAAAAATTCTTGCCCACTCCCACTTCCCCTTTGGGAAGACCCTTTGGTCTTTTTAAATCTGAAGTTTTAGGTAGCCAAGCTACTGGAATGGATTTCTAAGTGATATTTCCTTCTGGGGATTTATGGATGATCAATTTAAGATTTTTGTGGGAAAAATGATATTTAATCAAGTTCCAAGTTCATGGGCTCTTGAAAGGAGATGTAAAGGGGAATGTTTGGAGGGGTTACTTGTTTTTGGTCAAGCTTCCTAAACAAATGCTTATAGCTTAGATTCAGCAAAGTATCCATTTACATGTTTAGTGGTCCTCATCTGTGTAAACCCTGTTCTGTTCAGCAGTGCCCTGGGATGTGTGTTTTGCACAGTTTGCTGCCTCTGTATAAGTAGTTAGCTGGCTTTGGTATGCTGTGGAAAAGCATGGTGCCAGCTGTGTTAAGCAGCTCTGGTTCTGGGATTTCTACAATATTTCCTGTCTTTTATTAAAAGCAGCAAGTGTGAAGTGGAATTTTCAAGTGCTGTTGACCAGAAATTAAGTTGTTAAGATTAAATTAATTTGTGAAACATTTAATTACATCACCTGCAATGGAGGTTACATGCACATTTATTTTATTTGTATTTACAGAATGCTTCAATTCCAGTACTGATCATATACACTGAACAGTATGTCATGACTGAAGGGGGGAGGGGAGGAGCATATATCTTTGCCAGCAGACCCCATCACTCAGCTGCTTTTTTTTCTTCCACAAATGCATTTTTACTGAGCTAACTTACATACTGATAAACCAAGTGCTGTTTGAAATAATGATTTGTAGCATCAAGAAAATTTACCCTCTTGAAAACTAATTTCCAGTTGTGTGAATATGTGGGTAGGAAGGGGTCATATTCTGTTTATGAAGGTTAGCTCACTGCATCAGGAAATATAAACAATGCCAGCTCATTTAGTGGACTGTTCATGCAGTGTATGTCATAAATGAGTCATGATTACTGTGAGAAAATTCAGACTTTTTTTCCATTTATAATTTAGATGCTTAGCATATATGATAATATGGTATGGCATAAACACTTTTGATATGTTTGGATTGGCTGCATTAATCATGGCAAGCAAGGTTGCTAGTTATGAAGACTATTCAAATAAATGCCAGTAAAACGCTTAAAAGCATCATGGTCTATTTGTTTCAATTTGCAAAAATGTTTTAAGATATTTAAACTATTTAATGTTTTTCTATCTATGAAGCTGAGATTTCAGGCCTTTTCTGAACTGAAATAAAAATCATGACATTAGATATTAGTTGGTGATTTAGATGTATTTAAGGGAGGTTTGTTTAATCTTAACTTTAAGCATGTCTTGCATTAATTAAGTTGGAGCTTTTTTCCTTGACAGACACTGTCTTCTGTCAGATTTTTATTCAGTACATTTGTCAGAATATGTTGGCCAATGACTTCTATCTAGTCTAGACAAAAGATGAGAGAAATAACTTTTACAGATTTCTGTAAATAGATTGTGAAATATTTTTCTGTGCTGCTTGATTTTGAAGATATTTGATTTTAAAATTGCAACACTTGGAGAACAGCATGTGTATTTGCATTCCTCCAAATTAGTACCATACCTGGTTTGGTTGGGTTTTTATCATTGACTAACACTGAGTATACTTTCTTTGATTTGCAGTTTAATATATGTTGGTGAAACCCTTTTGGTTTTAGAATAAAGGAAGGAAGAAAATATGTTTAGAAAATTGTTTTTCTTCTGTTTTGGACACCTTTCATGGTTTGCATCTGTTTAATAGCTTAATAGTAAGATTCAGAAAGCAAGCAGGTCACTTAGTTGCTGAAATAAGACCGTATTTCTCACCTTACTACTTAAGGTGTAAGAACTGCAACATCTTATTTGTCTGTATGTTCTGTATCTTTCCCTTATCTAATAGTAGGCAAAATTTATGTGTCTGTTGAATCTCTTAACCGACATGGGGAAATGCAAAGCTTGGAGCTGCATAACTAAAAAGATTGTCCCTTTTGTTTAAGGAAAACATCTTTTATCATCTTCAGACTAGATAAGGAAGAAATCTTTTTAACGAAGAGGGTGGTGAGACTAGGACAGGTATCCCAGAGATGTGGTAGATGCCCCATCCCTGGAAACATTCAAGGCCAGGTTGAATGGGGCTTTGAGCAACCTGATCTAGTTGAAGATGTCCCTGCTTATGGCATGGGGGCTGGACCAGATGAGCTTTAAAGGTCCCTTCCAACCTAAACCTTTTCCAACTACTCTATGATTCCTCATCCAATTTTTGCAGTTATTTTAATAACTGCTGTTGTTTATATGATAATACAACTGGACAGATGCTAGACTGTTGTGTTTTAATTCATTACAGCTCATGCTCTTAACATCTTTCAAGTCTAAGCACATCCCAGACATTGCCTTTGGTATGTAGTAAATATATACAGAGTATAGCTTCCCTCTACTCAGCTCTGTCATATTTAGGAACATTTTTCCCACCAAGACAGGATTTTCTTTCATGCTCCCCAGCAGTCTCTCAGTCATTTTTTTAAGTATTAGTCACTTGTGCCTATGTCAGCTTCCCTTTTTGTTTGTTCATCCATGCCATATTCCCCCTAGCCCTTCTTTGTCAGCTCTCGCCTCCTGTTTATCTGACTTCACTCTTGCTTTCATCTTCCCTAATTCCTTTCTTTCTCACATATTTCTGACTATTTTTATTCCTTTCCGTCCTTGCTGCTAGAAGAGTTGGTCTTTTCTCTGGACCATTGTGGCTTCAGGCTCTGAAAAGAAAGGTGGCTGCTCTGTTTTCCTCCTGGAAACTAAACATGTGCAAGTAAGACTTCCAGCAGCTTGATCCCAATTGCAACAGTAGCTCTTGAAAGAGACAGAATACCTCTACTGGTGAAGTCAGAAACTAGAAGGAAACAGAAATCAAATATTTTTTAATGGACATGGAGACTTGTTAATATGCTCTTTCCCAGGAAACTACTGAAACCGTCCTAGAACTCTCACTGAAATTGCCATCTCTGGACCCTGCCCACTTAGCCCACCAAATAGTAATTGAAGCATTTACTTGTGAGCACCAAGTATTGCCGTATGTAGATGGGTGAATAATAGAGACTGTGATAGGCATAATTCCTGTGGTGGATGCTGGCATTCAAAACAGGGGAAACCCGGGTATGACACATTCCCCATAGAGTCCTGTCTGGCATTGTGTGGATTTTCCTCTGCTATGCCTCACCGTTATTCTACAGGCAGCTTTTCTTAACAGGCTGAAGGTTGTGAAGATGTTTTAAAGAAATGTTATGCTTTGTTCTAACATGGCTTAATATTAAAGCCAATGGCAGCCTTACTGTAAATCACTGGTTTAGGCACGTAATTCTTCCTAAATGTTTTAGGCTGTTCCTATTGCAGAAAAAAAATGTGACAGCTGATTTTGACTAGTTAATATCATTACAGGATGGGTTCACAAATGGCATTTTTATAACTTAAAAACTGTATGCAATTGTTAAAGTATTCTTGTTGTGAGAGTGGCTAATCTTAAAGCTTTGAAATTCTGGAAACAATTACGTTTGTTCTTTTCAAGAAGATCATTTCATACCTTCTACTGAGGACACAAAGGATGTGCTCCAAATCTGAGAACCAGTATTTTTGCTACCTTACATTCATTTCCTGCAGAAGATAAGCATTTTGAAGATAATTAGTGTAAATGGTTATTTATCCTGAAGTTATTGCAAAAGTAAAGAGAAGAGCCCTCAAACCACATGTACCATTGTATGTAGCCCTTAAACTGTTTTTCAAATATGATCTCTAGCCACTCTCAAACCAAATTCACTGGTTTACTACCTGCGTGGGGAGCATTTTCTTCAAAGTGATTTTTAGTTTTTGGGATATTATCAAAAGAGCACACGGTGTGTTCCAAACCTGGAGCTCAGCAGTCAAAATGAGACATTCATGCTGTTTAATACCTTGGGAGAACCTTATCACTGGTATCAAAGAGTTAAAGTCTAGTCTTTTGAATCCAAAACCCGGATTTATTGGCAATGAGATTGGGCCTTAGGAATAAATGCAGTACTGTGATGTGGTGTGGAAGTCTGTACTTACGCTGTTTCAGGAGTAAGTCCAAACCACAGACCTGAAGAAGACAATGCTAGTACAGTCAAATCTGGCTGAAGTTGTTTTCCATGTAACACAGAATAAGTGATATGTTTGGCGCAACAGAGTGTGTGTCAGTCATGTGGCTGGGCTCCACTCGAAGTGAAAATAGGAGCCATATCTCATGTGGTTTACCCTTCGCTACTCATCAAAAGCAGATTCCTTTAAATAAAACACTATCTTCTTTCTTCCTGACATTTCCTTTTCTTCTCTAGCTTCTTCCTTCTAAAAAAACCTGGGAACCTCCAAGGAAAGCTTACTTCTGAACTTAAAAAGTTTCTCAAAAAGGAAAAAACAAACCTAAATACAACCCAAAAACTAGCTTAAGCAAATCTTTTTTTTTTTAAGTTTTTAACTCTTACAAGAGGATAAAATATGTATACCACTTAGCTTAGTGCTCTTGTGATGATACTCTTAGAAACTTGTGAAATCTCAGCCTGTCGATGTGGAAGAAAGTTGAAATAATTTTGGACATCCAGGATAGATCTGCAGTTTGGATGGATTTGACACTCAGATAATACCTTTGTGCTGCTATGAGGAAGTAGAATATTCTGAGGGGGGAAAAAAGCATTATAATGTTTTATTTTCCTAGTAGAACCTGCTTTTGACTTTTCCAGTGTGTCTAAAATGTAGACTTTGAATTGTGATTTTTGTTCCTTCTGTACGTCTCTGAAAGTACGTTCCTTGCATGCATGCAAGCTAAATAAGACAGCATTATGCGGAATCAAAAGATCATGTTTATAGCTCACTGTAAGTATCTCACTACTTTTTTAGGGGTTTTTTTTGTTTGTTCTATGCAAGCTAATGTGAGCTTGCTTTCAGTGTTTTTGTCATCTTTAAACATGTACAAAGCTTTCTTTGAGGAGTTTGTTTCCCGACTAAAATTCTTCAGTAAGCGTAAATCTCTGGACTCCTTTCATGGAGCATTTTCTGTGAAGCACATGAAGCTTCCCTTGAAAGGGAATTACTTCTCTAGTGCTCATTTACTTTAACCTTTTCTCTGCAAAGTGTATAATGTAGGGAACACTGGGCTGCCATTTTAATTTTATCTACAGTTACATTCCTAGCTAGCTGGAAAGACAATCATTATATGCTTGTGTTTCTTCTATCTCTGACTGAAGATCAGATTCCTGTATAGCTATGCCTGCATAAAATGACCCCCTTTAATTTCAATTTCTTAATACAGACAATATTTGCGTGTTTCTGAGTTGCAGGGTTATGGAGTGAGACAGGAGATTTTCCAAGAAAAACCATAGAAATATCTAACTTTTAAAAAAGCTCAAGAAATTCTTGATGTGTATTCATAAGACATAAAGACCAGGAAGAAGAAGAAACCGATATGGACAGATATGGATTAAGCTTTGGACACAACCATTGTTCTAACAAGTGCTTAACCATTTCCCTCTATGCTACTGAAACATGTAATTGGGGAGAGGGAGAGTGAG
>VZTU01026017.1:0-15174 GCA_013400835.1 Zapornia atra
TGGTTTGGTTTTTTTTTTAATCTTCCTTAATCTAAGACATACGGATTTTTATATCTTTTCTCTATCTTTCTTTTAGAATTTTTCTGGTCTTTCCAAATTTATTTTCTTCTAGCATTCATATTGCAAGACACTTCATAAAAGCACAAGAACCAGCTATACAGTATTTCCATCTCATTAAGGGGGCTCCCAGTAGAGATCCTCAGCATACTTTCCTACTAATACATAACTGAAGAAGAGGCAGAATTAGGCTTAGACCTTTAGGGTGAGAGAAGATTCGAAATAGTGTTCATACTTTCAGTCTGAAATTACAAGGCAACCTAACAGATTGGAACACCTAGTTCTCATCATCACAAACCTATCCTGTATATTTGAAAACATTAGGCTTACACTTCATCTATTTCATTGTCTTGTGGTGCAAAGGACAAAATAAAAATGAATGAAAGCAAAATAGGAGAATTAGAAAGATACTTGCTAATATAGATAATTATATTTAAAAGTGCATTTACTGCTGTTTGTTTATTTGCTTAGTCAACACCTGAGGTTTAGACAGGGTTTACATTAATTGATTGATAATGCAGTTGCCCAATTTATCAAATGCTCTGAAAGCCTTTCTTACTGTTCATTATTTAGTATTATTACCAATGTTACTGTGTCCAGTCCTTCATAGTGAAAAATCACCTTTGTGTATAGTGAATGGGCTTTATGAGGTGAGGAGCCTTTAGTAGGCTTTCAGACCTTTAGCTTTCACTGACCCAAAAACAGATAAACACATTTGTACTTTCTAGAAGGTTTTTCACATTTTGTTAAAAATTTTCCATGCTTTTCAGGATGAGTAAAATTTCTGGAGGACAGAGGATTATGTCAGCAAAATTAGAAAAATGTAGGATTTTCATTACAGCACACGTACTAAGGTTGCTGGTCTGTTTAAGCATGTGTATGTGAGCATATGTGTGAGAGGGAGGGAGAGCACGCAATGCAAAGTTTCAGATCATCTTAATAGAGAGCATATAATTTCTAGTTTTTCATTACAACTATCCAAAACCTGAAAGAAAGTAGAGAAATTGAGTTTTGAGACAAAGTCTTTCTGCTTTTCCCAAACCCTTATAGGTACTTCTCTTCAAATACATGATATTCATCCATGTTTAGTATTGAACAAGATAGTGTGAAACATATGCATGGTACGCTTATGAAAACACACATACATATATGCACATGGACTAACTGTGATAATGGAGATTAGATCCAGTAAAAGAAATTTTATCATTAATTATTTGGGAAAGATCCATTTTACCGACTCTAACTTTTCAGTCCGAAACATCAAATCTGTAAATTTACCATTTCTAATTATCCAAACAAATTAGCTTGTCTGTTCTTTAATTATTATTATAACTTTGAAACTGGAGTTCATAATTTAGTTGGAAATTTATTTCTTTTTATGTGGTTTGTACTTAATTTTTTTGTTTTGCTCAGTTGATGTTAAGATATGTATATTTTTGTGTTTCTCTAAGATTTGTCATTGTTTTTCTTATTTAGAGAATGTAGTTCTGAGCAAAGGTAATCATAGGAGCATTCAAAATCTAAAATTGAAGTATTAAGCATCTAAATGTCCAGAGAGAACATTTATATTCAAATGACATAATTGATTAATAGTCAAAAGAAAATAGCTAATTTTACATTTAGATAAGGAATTCAAATACACCTGTAAAGTATATGATCATACAGAAAATATTCAGGGACCATAAATAATAATCAAATGAAGCTATGCAGGCTCATACAAAACTTGCAATTTTCTAGTAAGTGTTCTGCAAATAAAATTAAAAATCTTTTGCTTAAAAATTGAGGTTATAAAAAGTGTAAAGCAGACAGATGCACTTCCAGCATTCAGGTGAGGATTCAGGTTTATATGCTATAGACTGATACTTGAATTGTTTTCAGTGGAACTAACTTTTATTACCAAAGGACCTGTCTCAGGAAATCTGTATTTAACCTGAATAATTTCTTGTAGCACAGTACAACTGAATACTTTGCATAAGAGAACAGATTAATGTATACGTGACAACAGAAGCACTAATAATTTTGAAACTTTTGCTTTAATTATTGCAATATGAATTTCAGGTAAATGCCAAGTTTATGGAACTGAGGTCTTCAGTCTAACAAGATTACTCCAGTACTCAAAAGTGGTTCTGGAATGTATTAAGGACACATTCATTATGATATTTTACAAATACTTAATAAAATTTAAGCCTTTCTCCTATTCATGCTATACAGTTCCTTGGACTTTTATTAACTTTTTCCCTTTTAAATCATAACAATATAGGTAACATGGCTTGCCAACACATGCCATGTATTAATGTTTTGCTTTAGGTGGTATCACTGGATACTGTACTTTTCCAGTCCTCAGAAATTTCAGATTACTTGATGGTGCTTTATGCAGGGACATTTGGTATCATGATGTAGAGCTGGCACCTGGGAATTTCCATTTTCCTACTTTCCCAGAGGATCAAAACTGTTTGTATTTTGTATTTTCAAGGTCTAATGGTTCAGATCCCAAATAGGTTTTAGCTAAATGCTCTGGTCCCTACCAAACAACTTTGTTGCCATGACAAAACAAATATTTCCATTTTCCTTGGTATATTCATGAGTCAGTTTAGCATATTTTTTCATGGAGGGCAGCAGGGATTTAGGTCTGAAGATGTGTGATAGTGTGTGACTAGGTGATGAAAAAAGTCATTTTCATATTGCACATTTTTTTAAAAATACATCTCCATATCAGTATACTATCATGTTAATGAATATGAGAAAGACTTTTGCCTTGGACCCAGTTGGATTTGTGAAGTCTAGAAAGGAAGACAGTGCAGACAGCCAATGGTAATGAAACTGTGCCTCATCATTGTGGATAAATTTGACTTAATTTAAATCCAAAACATTTAATTTTGACTGGTGGTTGTTGGTTTTTTTTCTTTCTGTAGTAATAGGTAAACATTGGAAGAGGCTACTTAGGAAGACCATGAAAGTTTTAAAAATAAGAATGTTTTGAGTTAGTCCTGCCCCAGAGCTGAGCGTATTGACCAAATGACCAACCAATTGAATTACCTTTTTAATGAATTATAGGTAAACAATACAATCAACATTTAAAAGAAAAGCATAGCAAATTTATCTAGATTTAAGGTTTTTTCCACAGAAAGAATCTTTAACTTGGTACACTCCTTGAAAATTAACATGGGATGGAGAAATGTTTGTATTTCTTCAGTTCATAAATTAAATTTATTTGTTAATGGTAAGTTTCTCCCCTTTTTTTGTGGGTGTTTGTGTGGGTTCTTTTGTTCGGAAGGATCCTCAGATGATGGTAAGCTTTGTGGGCTTTTTGTGGAACATATTTGTCTGCTGACTAATGGGACTAATCTTTGAAACACTAGTATTCTGTCCCTTCATTTTTGCTGACAGATGATATATTTTTCCTTAGCTCTTGGAACTAAAAGCTTTTCATTTAATGATTAAAAATGCACTTGCTTGGAATGGTATGAGCTTGCCATTCTGAGAACATGATGACAATAATATGATTGTGATGTAATTACAACATGTACAGCTTTGGGAAGTGATCTCATTTTCAGAAACTCGTAGCTCCTCATAATTGTTACCAGTACAGTCTTTACACAGATGGGAAAGGGTAAAGCTTTTTCTGGACCCTATGCAGATGCCAGTAATAAGACTGAAGGCATCTCTTAAGGCACCTCAAAACATGAACTTGCGTATCCCAAATGGTTAAAACTTCTGACTACAACAGCTTATTTTCTAGATTGCTTTCCCTGTATTGGTAGATGAATAAATAGGTAAGATACAGTGTTTCTGGTACATGAGGGGAAAAATAGAACAGGGTAACTTTTCAGCCTTGGCCCACATTATTGAAGACCACCCTATTATGAATGCATCTGTAAAGGGATCATTTCCAGAGGAGCAGTGATACTGCTCACCAAGTGGTTCTTCTGCTTGCTGTTTGCTGTATTAAACTGTGTGTCTTATTCAGACTCAATGTCTACAGCTAGGAAGATCATTGATGTAATTTTGGTAATGAAGATGGGAAAGAAGAAGAAAGAGCACCTCTGAGCCTTATAAACAACTCATAGTCCCTATGGCTAGAAATCTTTCAGATGCATAGAACAGTATGGCATGGGAAAACAAAATGTGACAAAATATCAGTACTGTTTAGAACAACAAGCAAAGTGAGGCATGCAAGAACATGACCTTGTGTTTAGTAACCTAGTCTTTATGCAAGTAATTTTCATTAAGGTAAGCTAGTGGAAGTGATTTCTGTAAATATTAATTTAATTCTTTTAATGAATTCACTTCAGCATTGTATTTCTCGGTTGTGTTTGTCTATGAATATTCTAGTGAAATAGAATTAGCTTGCAAGATCATATTTATTTGGCTAGTTAGCTATTTTTAAGAAATAGTTCATTTAAAGGAAACACTGGAGGATGTTTAGGGAAGATGAGTCTTATACCTGTAAACAAAACTAGACATGGCAATTGAAATACACTGCAATTGGAAATAACAGGTGCAGCACATAAATGGTAAACAAACAAAAAAATGTCCTAGGAACCAGATCTCCACTTTTAAAAATGTGAGAGGGTACTAATGCTGTTCCTTAGCACGACCTCTCCTCCCTTAAGCTATTGTCTGGAATTAAGCTGAAGCAGCTCCTGAGAATTTATTTCTGTGGCCCCCAGTCACATTCTTTTATGTGTAGTGTACCTCACTTGTAGTGAGATACTCTTTTCGCCCATGTTTCTGTTCTCTTCTTATTGTATTTATTCATTATACTCAAAGAATTTGAAGTTGTTCCCACTTCATACTGCTCCAAGTGGGGAGCTCTAATGACTGCATATGAATGGCAAGAATCTTTGGGTCTCCTTCTATTTACAATCTCCTCAGAAATCCCATCTTAAAATCATATACACCACTTCATCAAGTTGGTGAAGATGAATTTGCTCTGTGATTTTTATACATAAAGATTTAAAAAATGAACTAACTTTGGTCATCACTCATCTCTCATATCTGGGCCACCAACAGTTAAGATGAAGATAAATGAACAATTAGTTCTTCAAAAATTCACTTATTACACAGAATCTTACTTTGTATTGTTTGTTTCTTTTTCAGCTGTGTTGCTGTCCTTTTTCAATTCTACTTCCAAATGGACTCTGATGAATTATATAATTAGCTGTGCACTAGGCCGATTTGAAACTTTTACTTCCTCTACTTTCAGATGGTACTGACAATTTTACTTTATATCTAATTGTGTCTGATACTCCTGCGTACTATAATAGAATGCTCCAGGAAGAGTTTCACTAAGTAGGTTGTAAATTTCAAAGTTTTTCCAACTACACAAAGTCTGAAATAGGTCGTGGATAGAACTAAGTCTGCCCTTCAAGCTACTCTTCCTTTGCTTGTAGAAGACACGATCAGTTACCTACAGAGCTCAAATTATTTGTAAGATAGTAGAGAAAAGAGGAAGAAAGGTGAAAGAATAAAGTGCGAAAAAAATTGTAAGGCAGAGAAGCAGCAGAGAGGTAGAATATGAGCTTACTATTTTTTATACATCCATAAAGAGTATTAGCCTTCCTAGTCATCACTGTCTTTCACCATTACCTGTTAATGCCTGTTTTTGGGGAGACATTTTCACATTTGTGGTGAATGGAAGAAGCAATCTCTTCCCTGTTCAAAGTGATAGTTCTGTCTGTGACATCTGTCTGAAGGCCACTTCCATATTGTCCCAGAAACAGGAAAGAGCAGGGCAGAACAGAATACAAAACCAAGAAAAGATAGATAAAATATGATGAGTCAAGCTGAGTGGAGGAATATCCTTTTCAGATGTAGTCAGGAGATTGATTATATGTGGTAAGTATGAGATATCAGTGCACCTAAAAGAAAGCAGGAAAAATTATACCATCTGAGAACATCATAATTGAACATGGAATAAAGAAATAATGCAGTAATACGATGAGATCAAGAAGTGGAACTGTGAGACTTTATTACTGCTTGACTGAATTGGGAGAAAAGATTTTTAGTATGGAAATTGACAGGAATATGTTGAAATACCAAGGGCAAAATTACTATGAAAATATTAAACAAAACCAAGATAAAATAAAAGATTTTGGATCCAGTCATCTCCTTGCCCTACTAATAAATGAACTGTTGTTGCCCTCCAAGTTTGGATTTCAGGTAGTACAGATTAAATCCTGAATCCAGTGAAGTTCAAAGTGAAGTGTGTAATATAATTACAACTCAGGGATATGAGTTCACCCAGTGTACTGCATATTTGACAGTATGCTTTGCTATATTTTGAATGCTTCTTCTATTAAGAAAAATTTCTTGGACAATTACTTCAGCAGTGCATATTTTTATTCTCGAAAGTATATATATTATAGAATCACAGAATCACCTGTTTGGAAAAGACCCTTTAGATCATCGAGTCCAGCCATAGCCTAACCCTGACTCGTACGCATCTAGATCATGTCCTTAAGGACTTCATCTACACACCTTTTAAATACCTCCAGAGATGGTGATTCCACACCTCCCTGGGGACCCTATTCCAATGCTTGACAATCCTTTCAGTAAAGAAATTCCTCCTAATATCTAACCTAAATCTCCCCTGGTGCAATTTTAAGCCATTTCCTCTCGTCCTATCACTTGTCACCCAAGAGAAGAGACCAAACCCAAATGCCTTGCAGGTAGTTGTAGAGAGCGATAAGGTCTCCCCTCAGCCTCCTTTTCTCCAGACTAAAAAGCCCCAGCTCCCTCAGCCCTTCCTCATAGGACTTGTGCTCAAGACTCTTCATCAGCTTCGTTGCCCTCCTCTGGACACACACCAGCATCTCAACATCCTTCCTGTAGTGAGGGGCCCAAAACCAAACACAGTATTCAAGATGCATCCTCACCAGAGCTGAGTACAACAGAACTACTCCTGCTGGTCACACTATTCCTGATACAGACCAAGAATGCCATTGGTCTTCTTGGCCACCTGGGCACCCTGCCAGCTCATGTTCAGCCAGCTGTCAACTAACACCCCCAGGTCCTTCTCCTCCAGGGATCTCTTCAGCCACTCTGCCCAAGCCTGTAACATTGCCTGGGGTTATTGTGACCAAAGTGCAGGACCCAGCACTTGATCTTGTTGAACCCCATAAAGTTGGCCTCTGTCCATCAATCCAGCCTGTCCGGGTCCCTCTGCAGAGCCTTTCTGCCTTCCAGCAGATCGACACTTCTACACAATTTGGTGTCATCTGCAAACTTACTGAGGGTGCCTCGATTGCTTCATCCAGTTCATTAATGAAAATGTTAAACAGGACTGGCCTCAGCACTGACCCCCGGTGAACGCCACTTGTGACCTGTCGCCAGCTAAATTTATCTCCATTCACCACGTTCTCTGGGCCTGGCGGTCCAGTCAGTTTTTAACCCAGTGAAGAGTATACCCATCGAATCCATGAGTGGCTAGTTTCTCTAGGAGGATGCTGTGGGAGACAGTGTTGAAGGCTTAACTGAAGTCCAGGTAGAAAACATCTGCAGCCTTCCCCTCATCCACTGAGCAGGTCACCTTGTCATAGAAGGAGATCAGGTTGGTCAAGCACGATCTGCCTTACATAAACCCAAGTTGACTGGGCCTGATTGCCTGGTTGTCCTGCATGTGTTGTGTGATGGTACTCAAGATGATTTTTTCCATCATATATATCTGTCAGCTATGGCCTTGAGTTAATAAGGAAGTTTTAAAAGGCAGGGGGAAAGAGCGAGGCTGTAAGTGTAGAAAGATGTAGAAAGGGTACCTCCACACATTGGAACATGTAAAATGTGTATTAAAAAATATATACAGTTTAATGCAACATGGTAAACTTTGCATTTTTGGGAAGGGAAAAGAAGATAGGTCGACTAAATGAAAAAAGTGTTTTGATTACACTAATATACTGACTATACAGAGGAATAGAAATTATCCCTGTAGCCTACTGAGATCAAGCAAACTCTACATTGACATTACTCGGCATATCCAAATAAAAATTACTTTGTTTCTCATGCTTAAAATATGTTAAAATCCATGAAGGGGAAAAAAAAAAAGTGGAATATTGCTACTAGATGTATTTATTTCTTCCTAGGGAATTCAAATACTAAGTTAACTAATATGAAACCACAGGTTAAATGGGAAGTGCTCACAATAAAGTTTTAGTTGAAGTCGTCTCTCTCAAGATCTCGTAAAACTAGTCCTAGATTCTTATTCCCAAATATTGCTGTAAATTTGGATGCTGTCAATCTTATTCATAGAGTCAATCCTTTCATAGAGTCCCATTTGCCCTTAAGACTGAGAAACGTGAAACATGATTCATGAAATTCAAGCAAATATAATTTACTGATACTGGATGTAAACTTGTTAAGGAAAAACTCTCATTTTATTCACCTGTTTCCCAGGGAGCAGCAAGAGCCCAACATCCATTGAAGAGGATGAACAAGACCTGAAAGCAGGTATGTAATCAGCTGGGCAGTGCCCTTCCTGGTGAAGGCACAGCCTTACTGCATCAGGGCAGGGTGATGAGAAGAATAAGATCCATCAACAGTCCCAGGTAAGGTTTTCTAATGAGTCAAGCCTGGGGTGAGCCCAGGGATCCCCTCAGGAGTGACAGGAGATAGGGCTGGCAACAAGGCCACTACAGTATAGGTGCAGAAACCCTGCAAACCAAGACAGGAACTCAGGTGTGGGTTAAGGGACACCTACAACTTACCTCAGGGCAGGTCTGGGTGTCCAGGCATTAGCTTGGATGAAACCTCTGTCCCCATGGGCAAAGAAGGTGGGTGAAGGTACAGGTGAGGCTGCTTAGGGTAGCTACAACCTAATGATGCACTCAGGACCTTGACAGGATAAATCCAAAGTAATCCCATTCACTTCAAAGCATAGCAGTGGAATTTAAGGTAATCAGTGTCTCTCAGTCAAGTTTTCAAGCCCACTATGTGCTAAGAAATGGCTTAGAAAAATAATGAGTCATTTAATAAATATTTGCGTTGCTTCTTATTGTGTGAAATAACTCTTATTGATGGATTATGGGTATTGAACCAACACCCACTGTATGTTTAAAACAGATTAAATGACCAAATTATGTTAATATTAGAACTGCTGTAACATGTATGTTTTTTTGTATTTTGTATTTCTGATGCCATGTTTTATTCCCATTAATCCAGATTCCATAAAAAATCAGACACATCCCAAAAAGACTTTAATAGGTTCCTGTTTGAAATGAAAATATATATAAAATATAATTTATTTTAGATAAAAAGACCAAATATACACACCTTTGAAGGGATCTAACTATGCAGATCAGTGCTCAGTGCAACTTACAGCAGTGAGGTTCATTAAACAATGCTTTTAGAAGCCAGTGAGTTAAGTACTTTCTCTAGTGGGATCTATATACACTTTTACTCACCTTAACTATATTAGACCAGTCCCTTCAGTTTTAGTCTTTAAAATATCATTCAAAAAATCTGTTATAGTCAGTGCCTGCTGCCCTGATAATTGTTTAATGTACTACTGACTTTCTTTTGTTGCCTTTTAGGGCTTAGCATTTACGTTTTTTCTGATAGAAATTATCCAAGGCTTGTTCTCTGTCACCAGCAGAAGCCATGTGAGTTTGACATCCTGACTAATTTCAGAAATTTAACCAAGCATTGAAGCTACAATAAAACATGAATAATGGCTGATAGTGATCAAGACTGATACTAATCAGCACATACTGCAGTGCTGAAAGGACAGTCACCCACTCTGTGTGATTGTATGGCTTGGCCCGTAGGTGGTCATTCTATACTGGCTTGGTTGGTGCCACTGCTAAGTAGATTTTTGAACTTTCTCTGCAACAGACTTTACTCATTGTTTAATGTAATATAATATGTTTCATGTCTTCCCATACAATTTTATAATCCCCAACACATACCTTGCAAAAAGTAACTCATGGGATATTTTTCAATCAAAGATATTTTCTGGTTCAGACTCACTGTTCTATGTTACAGTTTTTCAAAATGTTTTCGGGATAATTTATACAATTGTAAATAAAATAAGTCCACTAGAGGGCAATAACATTGCTAATGTAGCTAAAATAAGAACATTCTGCTTGATTAAAATATTAAAGTGAACAAGAAAAGGCACAAGAAATCTGTCTTCAGACTGGGAACACTAGTTGTCTTGCTTATTCAGTTCTCCTATTCCTGGACTACAAACTAACAGCCAGAGTAGACATCTTCAGGTGTGCTGACCCTCTCTTCCATGAGGAGTAAAGGGAATGTCAAAACGACAATTTTGTAAGTAAAGGATTGGAGGTACCCTGTTTTCCCAATGTAATTTGACCAGAGATACAGCCCTTCCATCTTTAACCTGAGAAGTTATCACGTTACGCTACTTAAAATGTCCTTTACTTATATAAAAAATGTTGGGAAAGCAAAATAGTTTCAAGCCATCTCTAGTTTCATCCCTATATATAGAAAATCCGTTCCTGATCTCTAAGGGACCAATCAAAAAGTCTTAGCAGTGTCTTAAAAACAGGTATCCTTTAGGAATATGTACCAACCCTTACAGTATGAGAAGGAAAATGTGAGTAAAGTATGGTAGAAGAGACAGAAGAGTAGTCAGGAGTCTCTTAAATGTCTTGACTGGAAGGATTGGAATGTGTACTCACTCTCTCCACCTCATTCTCAGAGCTTTTCTGGGGCTTTGCTGGGGCTATCTATCATGTGTGTTTCATGTCCAGTGAATTGAGTAGTGATTTCTACAGTAAGTGAAAATATAAGTTTTATTTATTTACAAATGACGTCTCTGAAATCTGATTTCCTTTACCTTTCTGATGCAAACCTGGGTAATACAGAAAATATGTGAAAATGATTAATATAGTGCAAGTTCAGATTTGTACTGGATAAATTACAGTGACGATTCAGACATATTACAGGCATATTTATAACTATTCATTTGAGTTGCTAGGTAAGTCTAATGCAAAGCTGATATAATGAAAGTTTTGGTGGAAGCACATACGCACTGAAATAATCTACAATATATGACAGAACACATCAATATTATCAAACTATCATGTTTATATAATAAATTCATATATCCATTATGCAAACAAGATAGGGTAAAGAGGTGGAAAAAATCTGTAAATTAACTTTTGAGCATGTGTGAATTAAGTGTGGAGAAGTGATGTTTGAATAATTTACTATAAATTTATTTATAGGCTCAATATATATATATGTAAAAGAATATTAATCAACATATAATTTGGACACATTTAAAACAGTGTTGAAGCAATGTTAGGCTCCTATATTCCCATTCTTGCTGTTGCGTAGCTGAAGTAGATAAAGGTGCAGTTCTGAGAAAACTCAGTATAAATGAGTAAAACTGAGTAAAAGATAGGTATTAGTGGTTGCCTTAGAACTCATGTTGAGAGAATACATTTTTACCAAAGCAAGTACTGAATAAACTAAGAAAACCTAGAAACTATATGATGATAGCAAATACTCATTGGAGTGCCATAGCAAACAAAGGTCTGTTGGTGATCTTCACCTAAGAGCTTGCTACTTTCCTGCTTATTATCACAAAACATGCTTCTGTGCTTTAACATGTACATGTAGTACATGGCCTTTGATTTTCATGCCAAAATTCCGTTCTTTAATTTTTTTTCACCATAAGTAATGCATTACTTGGTCTCTTCATAACTAGGGAGGAAAAGCAGCAACTGAGGTCTCTGCAAACAATCCCAATGCACTCATCACAAGTTAGTGAGCTCCAGAGAACTTTTTTATCCCCCTGCACGATTTTCGTTCATTGTCTAAAAAAAGTAAAGCCTTTAAAAAGAATTCTTGCAAATAAATTGTCTTCATGTTTTGATGGGTACTTTGAAGACCCTCCAGACCCAGGAACTCTAACAACTCTGCTGGGAATTTAATTCCAAACAGAGTCTTCCATTAAAAATTATTTCTAGCCTGTTTGAAAGAAGTTGAACAATGTTTAACAGAGAAAACCAGAGCTAGATCTTGGTAGTTTATAAAGGTTATAGATAATTTTGTCTAAGAGCTATTCCATTTGGTGTTATGACAAAATTATCCCCTACATAGTGTTCTTTGCTCCAAGGAAAAATTGCCATTATGTGTGAATCCTGAGAGTAACAACTGAGGAAACTTGAAGAAACACTACTTAGTAGTTGTGGCATTAGACAGGTCTCTCAGAGGTCTATGCCTTTTAGGCAGGAAATAAATATGTGTGTGTAGGAAATAAATATAAACAAATGAGACACCAAAAAGACACATATTAGAATATTCTAAAAAAATAACAACATTCAGTTATTAGGAAGCAATAAATACAGCTAATCTATGTTCAGTTATAAAACTAAATTTGCAGATTTATTTGAACAATTAAAGTAGAAATAAAGGTCTCTCTAAATTTCATCCAAATACTAATGAAGTTTTAATGATATCTCTAGTTACTGTATGCACATACACTTATGTGCAATGCCTCAAGTGGATTAAGGAAATAATATACATATGAAATTATAGGTAAATCAGTTTAAATGGAAATATGTTCCAGATGCCAAAGGACATGCTGGTAAAATGCCTGGGATGTGACGTCAAAAATGATGAGTAAATAGGGTTTAGTAGTAACATTGAATTAATCCTGAAGATAAAGTAGCATTGATATATGCTCCAGGAGGAATTCACACAGGAAACTGTAAACTAGAAGGTCATAACTGTTGCACTAGATGGATGGGGGAATATATTCTGTTTGAGATTTCTCTCTGGCATAGGACAGGTGCCCTGTCGTTCCAGGGCTGTTGAATTCCTTGTGGCTTGCGATGAGTATCTGGAAGCAAGGGAAATGGAATATGAAACCATATTTTCCTTTTATCTGGGAAAATGTTTAGATAAATCCATATCTTCTCTCTTCCTCTCCTCCCCATTCCTCCCCCCTCCACCCCAATATATAGTTTTCCCAAAATATACAATCCTGGTCCTGCAAGATCATGATATCTGCAGCAATTCTGACATATCCTAATCTCCTCTATGTAGCACGTATGCAAGAAAACTCCATCACATCTAAATAGTAAAACTCAGGCTAGAAAGCCCAGAAGTTTTTTATCTCCAGAATGTCCAATTGAAGTTTCAATGCAATAATCTTGCAGGAAAGCTATCTACTCTACCTAATACTTCGAACATTGTTGCCAGGTCCCTGAGGGCACCACCAGCCCTAGCTGCAGCTTCCCTGCCTCCCCAGGACTCCCCCGCCCTGCCCATGGCACAGGATCCACATCAAACCCCTATGCTGTCAGCTGCCTGCCCCACCAGCATGTCATTAGGGCCAGTATCACAGTCCCCACAGCCCATGGGGCCCACCCCAGCCAATCCCTGTCCCTATCCCCAGGACAGGCCCCCAGTGTCTCGGGCTTTTACCCTTGGTTACTCACACTAGACATGAACCTGACCTCTCTGCCTGGCTTGACTTCAGACTTACCTGATCATCATGGTCTTGTCCGATAATCAGAACTGCGATGTGACAGAGAGCAGCCCTTCAGAGAAGGACTTAGGGGTGCTGGTGGATGATAATCTCAACATGAGCTGACAATGCACACTCGTAGCCCAGAAGGCCAACTGCATCCTGGGCTGCATCAAAAGGAACATGGCCAGCACGTCAAGGGAGGTGATTCTGCCACTTTACTCTGCTATTGTGAGACCCCACCTGAAATACTGTGTCCAGTTCTGAGGACATCTTATGGCAGCCTTCCAGTATGTGAAGGCGGCCTACAAGGAAGCTGGGGAGGGACTTTCTAGAAAGACATGTAGTGATGATGGTGAATGGTTATAAATTGGAAAGGGGGTAGATTTAGATTGGATATTGGGAAGAAATCTTTAACTATGAGGGTTGTGAGGCACTGGAACAGGTGGTTCAGAGAAGTATTGGTTTTCCTCTTCCTTGAAATGTTCAAGGCCAGGTTGGATGGGGCCTTGAGCAGCCTAATCTAGTGAGAGGTGTCCCTGTCTATGGCAAGGGGGTTGGAACTTGATGATCTTTAAGGTCCTTTTCAACCTAACACATTCTATGATTCTATGAAACTCCTGGGTGAACCTGTCCACCAGTAATAATGACTGTAAAGCATAATGACCTGTCCAGCAGTAATAATGACTGTAAAGCATTAAGAAATAAAACAGATTTTAATTGATAATCTTGAAATAATGAATTCTGCATCCAACTACAGACACATGCTGTTCTCTTCAGCTGGTATGTTAAAACTCATCTAGTGCATTGCACTGTAGATTCAGGTAAAACTGTTAAAATACACCCCATACTTTATTGCAATCAAAGCTTTCTCTGTTGCCATGTCTTCATATTCAAAACCACCTTCATTATATAAGTATTATTAAATGTTATATGAAGCTTTATCTCCCAAGAATTACGTTCTTGACAGTAAAACTACTAATTCACTCCCAAAGACATTGGTAGGAAGGTAGTGGTACCAACACTCACTCTTATGTAAATATAAGGCTCTTCCATGTGCACCTCAGTAATTGAGTGAACTGTCAATAAATTAATAGCTCCTATTCTTTGCATATGGAAACTTTAAAAAATCTTTCAGCAATTTAGGGGATCTATTATTTTCACCATGTTTTGAAAGGGAACTCTTGCCAAGATCAGAATCCAAGTAGCTCATGACCACCTCATGAGACTGAATGTCTCATGACATGTCTATGGGGCCGGATGACATGCATCCCAGGGTCTTGAAGGAGCTGGCTGATGTGGTTGCCAAGCTGCTCTCCAACATACTTGAAGAGTCGTGGCTGTCAGGAGAGGTCCCTGGGGACTGGAAAAATGGTCACGTCACTCCCATTTATAAGAAAGGGAGCAAGGAAGACCCAGGGAATTACAGGCCGGTGAGCCTCACCTCTGTGCCTGTGAAGATCATGGAATAGATCCTCCTGGATGACATGTTGGAGCACATGAGGGAAGAGCATGTGATCCGGGACAGCCAGCACGGCTTCACCAAGGGAAGGTCATGCCTTAACAATCTGGTGACTTTCTATGATGGAGTGACAGCATCAGTAGATAAAGGGAAGGCAACCGATGTCATCTATCTGGACTCGTGCAAGGCCTTTGACACAGTCCCCCACCACATC
>VZTU01026017.1:15842-40408 GCA_013400835.1 Zapornia atra
AGGAGGGGATTCAACTTTTTAAAAGGGCAGATAATGTCAGGACAAGGGGGAATGGACTAAAGCTAAAGGAGGGAAGGTTTAGATTAGATATTAGGGGGAAGTTTTTTACAGAAAGAGTGGTGAGGTGCTGGAACAGGCTGCCCAGAGAAGTAGTGGATGCCCTGTCCCTGGAAATGTTCAAGGCCAGGTTGGATGGGGCCCTGGGCAACCTTGTGTAGATCCAGGCCGGGAGGTGGGTGGCCCTGCCTGTGGCAGGGGGGTTGGAGCTCTATGATCCTTGGGGTCCCTTCTAACCCAGATCATTCTATGATTCTATGATATATAATCTTAATTTTATGGTAGAAGACTGACTATGTTAGAAATGTTCTACAAAATATTCATTGTAAGTCCATTTTAAGTGGATTAGTGGTCTTTCTTTTTTGGAATTGCTAACACTTGGCAGGAGGTGGAGTAAAAAGAGGATAATCTCCACAGCTTTCTTCTTAGTATGAGAGAGGTTCCTCCTGAGTGTTGAAGACTTCGATTTAACATGCTGAACTACCTCTGGAGGAATTGCTCTACACAGATTATACATGAAGACAAAGCTTAGACATAATTATAAGTATAGATATATTAAGATATACTCAGAAGAAATTGTTTTGGTTTTTTTTTTCCTAAAGATAAGTCCAAATTTTTAGACTTTCTCCACCTAGTAAAAGATGGAAAGGTGGAAGTCTGAAATTGTGCTGTTATGATGTCAGACATGGTTAGATCATTAAATAATGTACTTCTAAAAAATCAGAATCAGTGAATTATAGACAGGATGGTTGTGATCCAGACTTGTGCTTAAGTCACAATCTCCACTAATATTCTTTGTCTAAAAAGTAAGAAAGACATATGTTTTCTCCCAAGTACCTAGCCTGGCCAGTAGAAAAAACTTCTGGTGAAAAGTTGCAAGGAAATAGATTGATTTAGAAGCTAAAGAATTTTAGGTTTTATTTCAGTGTCTTCTTTTTCTCCATATGATTTGTCAATTAGTTTCTCAGGAAATTAAGGCAAGAAATGCCATTGGGATAGTTAAGTAATCCTGATTTAAGAATTAATCTTCAGG
Organism: Zapornia atra; assembly: GCA_013400835.1. Lineage (NCBI taxonomy): Eukaryota > Metazoa > Chordata > Aves > Gruiformes > Rallidae > Zapornia > Zapornia atra. The sequence continues at coordinate 16,933 of VZTU01026017.1, forward strand.
AAGCTGTCTCTATGATGAGATAACTCAGAAAGAAAAAAGAAAAACTCAAGAATTTTCAGTGCCTGGTAGTTAATGCTCCTCAAAAGTGCTGTGGTGTGTGGCTTCCATCATCATGAAAGTCATTTCTTATGCCTTTGTCATGGCCAGTCTTTTGTGTTTGTGGCACAACGTACAAGAAAAATGAGAGAAGAATCCTTGACTCAGGGAGATATGGAAGAACTCCAATATATGACTTTTTCTGTACAGCTCTTACATAGCACATTTACTAATGCAACCCTCTTAAGTTCTGTAAAGAGGTCAGTTGCAAAGACAAACTAGATTCACCAGTGTGCCTTGCTCTGAAAATGTATAATAGCTATAAATGCAGCTTTACTCGGGTCTGAATTGTCTGGATTGATCACAATGGTTAAAATATTTCTATTTTTTAAAGGCTGATATTTAGCATCTTCATGTGATTAGAAGTTATGAAAGGAATATTCTCTGACAGCTTCAGTGTTCTAGTGTAAATTGGTAATTCTTAAAATGTAAGAAAAATACAGAAAAATCCTCTGCAAAGGTAAAAAGCAAAGTTTGCCAACAGCAAAATGCTGCTTACTCTTAATTTACCAACACACACACTACTAACTCTGCTTCTGTTTTAAAATATTGTTTTATCCCTGAATTATATATTGCATATACAAATGTACATACAGTGGTGACATTCAGCTGTTAACTGACAGACACCTACACACAAATAGATTTTATCATTTCAGCAGTCTAATCAGACATTCAGGCTGATCCATGGTGATTTAATTTAAATTATTTCACTACAGTATGTATAATAGAATACTTTCCATATTGTGCAACTTTATGAAGAGATGTAGGAACAGGAAATATTTATGCTGAAGACAAAAACACACAACAATACTTTTCTCAGCTTAATAGCAAGATGTTTAAGTCTGAAGTTCTCCTGCCTGCAAATGAGGCCTATTGTGTAATTACACTCAGGTATATAACTCCTAAAGCCAAATAAAGCAAACAGATGAGTAAAAGAATGAAAATATTAACTACTTTTCTGTCTTGGTGTATGTCTACTATTACTTCCTGAAGGAAAGGCACAATTGGTATCTGTTTTTTCATAAAGTCTTTTTCAATGAGGTGTTGAATTATGCAATGAATATGCTTGGGGCATTATATAGAGAACTGCCTCAGGTCCACTCTCAAATAATATTATTAGCCTAAGCTGCTTGCAGAATAATGTCAGAATGATACCAAAAATAATACTTCTGAGCAAGCTACTCTGAATTAGAGCCACTGGCTGTGTCCCTTTGGATGACAAGTGACTTTGGTGATTATCCTTGAAAAGGAGTTTGTGTGTTCATATTAAAAGAAATGCTCATTTCACTTTAAATACAGAATTCTTTAAAAGGTGGAAAGTAGGCGTCCCACACTAGTGAAATGGAACAGATTTTAATATGTCTTTTTTATTTTCACTAATGTATACACCTTATTATGAACAGAGTAACTGGTAAAGAAGCTTTAGGATTTGTTTTACTCCATTTTCCGTTCACAGGACTAAGTTAAAATAAAGCATAATAATATAATAACAGTAACAATAAAATTAGTAATAATCTTCAGAATAACCATTTTTTTCTGCACAAACTGAAACTTATCGGGTCAGATTAACAAATGTCATTGAAGTCTAACATGTTTTTGTTTGTTGTCTTACACTGATAACTTTACTTCTAGGTTTTATTTTTCTATTCTTTTTTTTTTTCAAAGGTTGAATTTAATATAATACGATTTTATTCACTGTCTTTCACATTTGAGGTTGCTTGAAGTGTTTTACTGGTATTTTCAATAGATGTGTAGGAGTGTGTCTGGTAAAAGGAGGAGGATGGTCTACACATCCCTGTTTGAGTGACATTTGTGTTGACCTTACATGGAACTTTCCTAAATAATAAATGTAGGCAGAGCTTTTGCAAGGAGAGGACAGCCTGAGCAGGCAGCCCAAATGTTGTCCCTCTCAAGGGAAGGGATATAGCCGAAGTATCAGTGGAACTTCCTTGGTTCCAACATCCCAGAGCAGCCTGTGTCAGACTATCTTCTGAAGTACAAAATAAAGTGAAGAACAGGCAAACTGCAGCCATAGCACAAGAACACATATATTCTCCCTCCTCTCCAGTCACATATTTGCCTCATACAACATCAGGGCAAATAAATACCGAGTTGGATGCAAACCAATATACATTAAAATTCCATAGATATTAATGCTGACATCACAGGAGAACTAAATATTTGTTGGGAAAAGTTACCCTGATATTTTAAACTGTCACAGATTCACATGTACCAGTGTCAGTTAATCACTCTTTTCCCTTTTCCCTGAAATTTCTGCAGATACAAGAAGCCTTTAAACAGTGCAATGTAATCTTGGGCAGCACCACCAGAACATTCAAATGTAGTGGATGCATGACTCATACTGCTCATCCCACCATCCCAGAATCACAGAATAGTAGGGGTTGGGAGGAACCTTGAGAGATCATTGGGTCCAACTCCCTGGCCAAAGCAGGACATAAGATTTTACTCAATTTCCTTCTGCAAGCATCATTTCAATGAAAACATTTATCTTGGAGCTTGGAGAATTGATACTTAAAGAACAGCACCTTTAATATGGTAAGAATTGGCAAAAACACAGAAGTGCACAGGAATAGAAGGTGAGTGCCTGATTTTCTTACTGACAGACAACTATCTTGTCTGCATCTTTTTTAAGCATACTGACATCCATGTTAGTTTGCAACCAGAGTAGACTTAGACCTAGAAGAGTAGTTTTTATGGCAGGATATATTTTGAAGAAAGCAAGCAGCTCAGTTACAGCTAGGATTCTTGCTGTATTTAATGTGAATAAATTAAGAAAGACTTTTCTTAATAAAATAGCAATTTATCTTTGGAAACCTGATGTGGTTTCATCTATGTACTGAGTTAATGTAACTAAAGTAACTTGTAGTATGTTAGTCACGGTGGCAGGGACTTGTCAGATCCAGAGTTAAGAAGAGTATTTGATTAGTGCACAAAGCACTTTGGAAGAGAGAAAAGTGGAACCATGGAAGGAATCAACTTTTAGCATATCCTGAATTTCTCCAATTTAAAATTTGCACAGGCAGTAATTTAAAAGCAATATGTGAAACATTATAGGAAAATGAAAAAAAAAGAAGATAAAACTAAAGCAGTAAGAATAAAGCCTATTACCCCCTCTACTACATCTTTCAGGGAAAAGGACAAAGCTCTTGGTAGGAATAATAGCAGAAAAGTAGAAGACGTGATCAAATTCAGAGTAAGAAGAAATATATGCTTTTTACTCAAAACTAAGGTTCAATATGTGCACTGGCTATTTAGAAATTTGAGTGTTCTGCCATCTGCTTATAATTGAACAAAGGTCACATATGTAACATATAACAGAGTTTAAGAGAAACTGAAATAATAACTATAATCTAAGAAAACATATCTCCAAATAGAAAGGAAATAGTCATCTATAGAGTAAACTGAAGTGGAAATATATGCCCAGGTGTACCTTGTGAGACAGAATTGTGACAGAGAATAGAAAGCCTACAAAGACATATTATTACATCAAAAACTAGCACAGGATGAATCATCCTTGATAAAAAGCAAACAAACAAAATCTTTAAATAACCTGAAGACTAGCACTATGCCAAACCACTTCAGATAGCATTGAAGTCAGAATCATTATGAACATGGGTATGCTGTCCAACTTCTCCAGAGAAATAATGCTCACTTTTTGTGATATAAAAATTAATTCCTTCATATTGAGCCATATGAACCATTCAACAATTGACAATTTTTGCTATTTATTTTGCCAGATGCCACCAAATTTGAATTCCTATTGGCAGTGCATCACCAGAAAACAGGATGATATTTAGTTGTATCAAATTTATTGCCATGCATTCATTTATTAGGTAGGAAAAAATGACCTCTAGAAAGCAATTCCTGTGCAGACAGTAGAATGGGAATACTAAAAAGAATGCAGATAAACTGAATATTCAGTGAAATTCCTCCAGTATTAATTTCTTGACAGGTGGTAGTCTCCAGCTTTGCCTTAAACCTTGAGAAAAGTAAAGAAACCCCACAGTAATGAATGGGAAATGACTAGCAATTTATAGAGGTGGTTAATTATCTTAACTACCTTAGCTTCAGAATGCCATGAACTCTTGAGAAGCTTTGTATATAATGATGTGATATGGAAATAGAGGGTAAGGGGCAGCATTTGAAGAAAGAAATCAAATCATAAGAGGGTCACTAATTCTGAAGAAGCTTACCTCTTCAGGAGCTGAACACCAGTACATTAGTTTTAAATGATGTTTCAGGTACCACTGACAGAAAGCAACTTCTACTAGTAAGTCTTTAGGAACTGTAAAAGAGGGACTTAAACACATGATTCTTAAAGACACTTTTTGATGTGGATCATTTTCCAGAAGTAATTTTTAATACAAAAATAACATATTTAGTCACAATTTGTGTTTAAAAAGTTCCATAAAGAAGCTGCAATGAAGATAAAATATTAAAAATATTAAACCTCTTCAGAATGGAAGGCATAACATTGTATTGCTCAAAAATGTCTCTGCTGTTGTATTTGGCATAGCTTGCAGGGCAGCAGTTGTGACTGGTCTGGGAGGAGAACATGAACTGCCATGAACTGGCACATCAAAGCCAGTTCTATCTGGCTCTGACACCAGCACAAGTGCTTCATTGTGCACCAAAACCACAGCTAGCAAGGACCCCCAGTGCCATGACTCCACCATGCTAAGAAAGAGCAGCAGCCACTATGGAGGGATCAAGATGAAGGAGATGTTGTTTGGGACATAGCTGAAGATGCACTGTTGGAAGGAGGTGCTCCATGAATTGCAGTATACAATCCTGAAGGAGCACAGCCCGTGGATAAGTCACCCAGGGAATGGATATCAGTGAGGCACTGCGACTGCAAGAGAGAGATATGAAGATTCTGGAAAGAGTCCAGAAAAGAACTACTAAGGTTATTGAGGTACTGGAGCATCTCGTATATAAAGGGAACCTGAGAGTGCTGAAACTGTTCAACCTGGAGAAGAAAAAGCTCAAGGGATATCGTATCTATGTTTACAAATATCTGTACTAAGGAAGTAAAGAAGACAGAGCCAGACTCTTTTCAGTGGTGCTCATTGACAGTAAAAGGGGTAGTGAGTCCCATCTGAAACACAAGACACTCTCTGAGCATCGGGAAACTCTTTTAAACTGTGAGGGTGACAAAGAAGTGACACAGGTTACTCACAGAGGCTGTGAGTCTCCATGTTGGAGATATTCAAAATCCGCCTGCATATGATCCTGGGCACCTGATCACAGGTGACCCTATTTGAGCAGGGGAGGTTGAACCAAATGAGCTCCAGAGGTGCCTGAGGACCTCAACCAGTCTACGATTCAATGTGATTTTGTGGGATAGACCCACCTGCTGTTCCTTTAGCAGCTCAAGCAATTTGCCAAAAGCAGTGTTGAACGGACCAATGGGACCACTGGGAAAATACAAAAATTTATTGATTATCTGGAATAAGGAGTGCTCTCAAAGACTCATTCACCTGTTTGGCATGTACAGAGCCTGCTGGAGAATGACAGCAGTAGGTGCTAGCTTCAAAGGAAATCACTCTCCCATTATCTGCTGTGTTTTCAGACATGTTGCGCCTCTTGTACAAACTAAAATCCAAATTATAGGTCTTATATGCTACAACTGATGTTGCAAAAACTGTTTTCAGTCCTTCTGACTGCAGAAGCAAGACCTTGTTTTGCCTGTGCCTGGAATGGTGTGCACCAATGTTGTAGTTTTGCACAGCTGGGTTCTGGTGGAGGAAAGGGGGGCTGCAGGGCTGGCTTCTGCAAGGAGCAGCTAGAAGCTATCTGTAGGCCTGAGTGAGCAAACATCAGCCAGCTCAAGGCCGGAGTCGTTGTTGACCAAGGTCAGGCCCATCAGCAACAGTCACAGCGCCTCTGGAAATCACATTTAGGAGAAAAAAAAACCTGCAAGCAGCTGCTTTTTGCCATCAGAGAAAGGAGTGAGAAGATGTAAGAAACTGTGCAGACACCTAGGTCAGTGAAGGCTGGGGGGAAGAAGGTGCCCCAGGTGCTGGAGAGAAAGATGCCCCTGCAGCCTGTGGAGAAACCCATGGTGGAGCAGGTGTGCCCCTGCAGCCCATGGAAAAGGCCCAGACCCCACCTGCAGCCTCTGGAAAGGCCCTGCAGTGGAGCAGGTGGAGACATATAGAAGATGCTGTGACCCGTGTTGGAGCAAGCCTCTGCCAGCACTTGCAGCCCATGGAGATGGTCAGAGACACAGATATGAATGAGAAAAAGAGAGACCCAGGCTGGAGCAGGTTTGCTGGGGGGACTTGTGACTCCATGGTAGACCAGGCTGGAGCAGTCTGGGCCTGAGAGACTGAGAGACATTCTATGATTTATGACTGCATCCCATAGGAGTGGCCCACACTGGGGCAGCTGGTGAAGAGCTGAAGCCCTGTGGGAAAGGACTCATGTTGGAGACGTTCATGGAGGACTGTCTCCCATGGGTGAGACCCAATGCTGGAGCAAGGGAAGAGTGTGAGGAATGTCCCCGCAGCTAAGAAGGAACTGACCAAAACCCCCATTCCCCCATTCCCTGTCCCCCCACCACAGTGCCACAGTGGGGGGGAAGAAGGGAGAGGAATCATGACTGAAGTCTGCTAAGAAGAGAGGGGTGGGGCAGGTGCTTTAAGATCTGGTAGCACTTCTTATTATCCGATTCTGGTTTCACTGTGTGTGTAGTGTAATAAATTAGATAGATAGGTTTTTTCTTTTATTCTGTGCTGAGTCTGTTTTGCCTATGACACTGATTGTGGAANCAAGGGAAGAGTGTGAGGAATGTCCCCGCAGCTAAGAAGGAACTGACCAAAACCCCCATTCCCCCATTCCCTGTCCCCCCACCACAGTGCCACAGTGGGGGGGAAGAAGGGAGAGGAATCATGACTGAAGTCTGCTAAGAAGAGAGGGGTGGGGCAGGTGCTTTAAGATCTGGTAGCACTTCTTATTATCCGATTCTGGTTTCACTGTGTGTGTAGTGTAATAAATTAGATAGATAGGTTTTTTCTTTTATTCTGTGCTGAGTCTGTTTTGCCTATGACACTGATTGTGGAACGATCTCTCCCTGTCCTTATCTCGACTCCTAAGCCTCTCAATATATATTTTCTCCCCTGTCCAGCTGAAAGAGGAGTGATAGAGCGACTTTGGTGGGCATCTGGCCTCCAGTCAGGGTCAAACCACCACAATCTGGAACCAGCTGAGCCAGGGAAACAAAAGCAGACCTACCTTGGCATCCTCCACCAAACCTTAACTCAACAGATCTCCAGATATTTTTTCCATTACATTGATGATGCAGTATTTGGAAGAACAACTCCAGAAGAAGTACTAAGTAAAGGATGTGGTATTTTAACCTTGGACAGGAGTCAGATGCCCACGCAGCTGCTCACCCACTGCACCTACTCACCAGAGCAGGAGAAGAAAACAGGATGGGTCAAGCTGATAACAGGGAAATTATCGGTTTCTCTCATGTGCAAAACACACATGCCTTGGAGACAATTTGCTTTATTGCCAGTTAAAATATATAATGGTAGTGAGAAACAAAGAAAAAATCCTAAAACAACACCTATCCCTCACCCACCCTCATTTTATCAGGCAAAATTATTTTTCCAGGCTTCTTCATTCCCAACTTCTCCACCTCTCCCCTACTCTCTGAGTAGCACAGAGGGGATGGGGAGCTGAGGTTGTGATCAATTCATAGCAATTCTTCTCTGCTGCTCCTTCCTTCTCACACTTTTCCCTTGCTCCAGTGTAGTCCCTTTCCATGGACTACAGTCTTCCAGTAAATACCCATTTGCTCCACTGTGGTCTTCCCCACAGACTGCAGAAGAATCTCTGCTCCAGTGCCTGGAACAACTTCTGCCCCTCATTCTTCTCTAACCTTGGTGTTGGCAGGGTTGTTTCTTGCTCTTTATTTTTCCCTCCTCTTCAGGCAATGTGATGGATTCTGCCATTTCTCAAATATATTTTCACAGAGGCATCAACAGTGTTTCTGATGGGTTCAACCATGTCTTCCGGTGGGTCCATTCCAGAGCCAGCTGGAAGCAGCTGTCTGGCATGGGGCAGCCCCTGGTCTCTTCTCAGAGTCCTCCCCCAACCTTGTCAAGAACACCCAACAAAATGTCAACAGGTAATCCTTACTTTTTCAATGCCAGATTTACTATTAACTGATGGCAAGGGCAAACACAAAAATTTGCAAGATTGTCTACTAGATCATTAACAGATTTTGATGCATATACATCCCCAGTTACAGACAACTTTTATCAATTGACCCCCAAAAATTCATTTTGAGAAGGAAGAAAAACAGCAGCAAGCTTTTGATGAGGTCAAGCGGGAGGTAGTCTATGCAATTACATCAGTACTGATCCACAAATATAGATGTAAACATTTAGTATATACCAGCACATGAAAGAACAGTAGTTTGTTGCAACAAGCACTGGAGTTTGAGGCAATGACTCCCTCAGGAGATTAGAGGCAAGCTATTAGGATTCTGGAGCTGGAGCTACGAAAGAACTCAAAATAACTACATTTCTGTGGAGCAAGAAGTTCAAGCTGCATACCACAGATGTGTTAGGCACAGAGCAGCCACTATGGTTATTGTCTAGAGTACCTGCCCCGAATTTTTTGTTCAAGGATTCAAAATCCACTGGTAGACGATCAACCAGTGCTACATGCCAAAAATATGTTTTGACCTTTGCCTATTAGATAGGAACTCATTCAAGATCCAGAGTGGGATTAGCAGAGTTTATTAGTATGTAGCCAGTAAATCAATAATGTGAAGAAACCAAATTCCTCAGGCTGTTAAAATCCCAGCATATGATATATTAAGTGCTGAAAACAAACAATGGAGTTTGTTTACAGATGGATCTTGTAAAATTACAGCAGGGATCAGGAGGTGGTGAGCTGCTACTTGGAATCCCTCCATGGGAGAAGCTGCCACCTGTGAAGGGACTGGAGGATCTAGTCTGTTTGCAGAAGTAATGGCCTTGAAAATAGCCTTGGAACGTGTTCAGGAGCATCATTGGCCCCAGTATATGTACATACAGCCTCCTGGATGGTGGCTAATGCAGTGTGGAAACGTCTCAAAGACTGGAATCGTGTTAACTCACAGCAGTGAGCAGTTGAGCCTGGGGAGAGGGGAGGAAAGTGTTAGTGTTTAATTGTGTATGTTTTTTTTTTTTTCTCAAGACCTGAATCAGTAATCAAAAGTTTGTGCTAACTGGCAATAAAACTTGCCTCTGACAACTGTTGGCAAGGTGGTGAAAACAAGAAAATTTCTAGAGGATAGCTTTGAAAACCAAAATACTAATTCCATCATCTTGCTACTATACTTTTGGAAAGTAGTAGAAAGGTGGACAGATCTTAAGGAACAAATATGCCCAATTACTGAGGCTACAGTGAAGGTAGCCCTTGCAGATTCAGAAGACGACCTATGAAAAGTCTATGTTTCATACAGGGCATAAATAGACCTTGCCTGGTTATGTGAGCTTATTTGGCCTACCTTTGATCAGTGAGAAGAGTGCAAACAATACAGAGGAGATATAGCTTCACCAAATTCTCAGCTAAACCTAGAAAATTTCAGACCAGGGTTTAGGAAATAAGTGGATGATGGAAGGTTAATTTCCAGATTTCTGAGAGAGAGACTAACTGGAGGGCAAAAAAGGAACTCAAGATAGATTTTACAGTTTCTGACCTATCTGACATTGACTCAGGAAATGAGCAACACATTGCAGGAGAATTCAAGTGGTTTAGTGACATCTGGGAATCTGAAAACATAATGGATAGCAGTAGGCATGCATAATCCCTTGGAAAGACATCCAAAAAAACTGATGGCAAGGGCAAACACAAAAAGGAACCTTACCTGCTTGTGTTGGATCAGCAAAATATCTTCCCAGGAAACAAAGCAAACTCTGATGAGCTAGAAAACCATTTTTATCCCCTGAAGTCATCTGGACCTCAGTAGGGAAATCACAGACCCTGACACAGTTAGGAGAATGCCAAGCAAAGTGGACAGTCCTAAGGAACAAAGAAGTTAATGACCTGAGGTGAGGATGTACAGCTGAGAATGCTTGGGTCCAACCACCAAACCACCACAGAAACATTGGCAATAGCCCATGTTCCCGTGGAAAACATTGCACATGAGGTAAGCACAGATTGAGAGAACTGTGGAGAGAAAAGCATGAACAACTGCATAGAATTGGCAGTCAGACAGCATATAAAGAACAGGAAAAATGTGACCTAGAGTGACCCAGAATGTGACATCCTGTGAGAAATTAATTTACCTAATACATTTGTGACAAGGGTTACATGATCTGACCAGTACTCTTAAGCACCACATATACTTCCAAAATCAGACTTGGGAAGATCATAATATTTGTAGCATTTATGTTTTATAGGAATTCTGAAGACATTTGTTCCCAGTCTGATTCAGAAATAATCATCAACATTCATCATGAAACAGAAAATATGTATTTGGCCAACCATACATCAGATCTCTTTCAAGCTGATGGCAAGATCTTTGCATCCGGAGGAGTGTAGCCAGCAGGTCAAAGGATGTGAGCCTCCCCCTCTACTCTGCCCTGGTCAGGCCCCACCTGGAGTATTGTGTCCAGGTCTGGGCTCCTTGGTTTAAAAAGGACAGGGATCTCCTGGAGAGAGTCCAAAGAAGGGCTACGAAGATGATTAGGGGCCTGGAGCATCTTCCCTATGAGGATAGGCTGAGTAAGTTGGGACTCGTCAGCCTTGAGAAGAGAAGACTAAGGGGGGACCTAATTAAAGTCTAGAATTATCTTAAGCAGGGGATGCAGGGGGAATCGGCCAGCCCCTTTTCGGTGGTCTGTGGGGATAGGACAAGGGGCAACGGCTGCAAGGTGGAGCATAGGAAGTTCCGCACCAACATGTGGAAGAACTTTTTCACAGTGAGGGAGACAGAGCCCTGGGACAGGCTGCCCAGGGAGGTGGTGGAGTCTCCTTCTCTGGAGATATTCAAGACCCGTCTGGACGCCTATCTGAGTGATATGTCCTACGGAGCCTGCTTTGGCAGGGGGGTTGGACCCGATGATCTCTTGAGGTCCCTTCCAACCCCTACGATTCTATGATTCTATGATTTTTACTCTACATCTATGACATTTTTAATTGTCTTTATTATAATATAAAGTCTTTCTGAAAATAAGCAAAATAAATAGCTTAACATTGTATGTTTCCAAATGTGAGTTGTTTAACGATAAATTAATTTGCTGCAGTTTCTTTAAACAGTTAATGTGAACACAAAGGGATAAAAAACTGTTTTACTAAATACAGCATAAGCTACCATTACCACAATATAAAATTTTCTTCTGATTTTATTTTTAGGTTAAAACCGTTGTATTTATCCTGTATCAATTCTTAAGAAAGTATATAGAATATTCTTTAATAAATTGGTAGAAAACTTTGTACTAAATAGATAATACGTGTTGTGGATTCTAACTTTATTCTAGGTTAGATCTGCTTAGCCATGTAAGTCACTTACGGAATTGCATCTATGTGAAATTTTACAAAGTTTGTCTTTGCAGTACCAGGGAAGAACTTACTAATTAACACTACTTATAGATTTCAGTTTATACTTAATTTGTATGGGGAACTGAAATCAGGTTCTTAATTTTATCTCCACCACTAGCACTGACAGAACTTCAGTGTTATAAATGGAAATTAACACTGGCAGGTGAGAATTTAATGGCAAAGAGCAAGAGTGCATTTAGAAGAGCAATGCCTTCTCTAACCTTCCCTCAGTGAGACTATAAGAGATCTGACAATGTGGCAGTGCCTGTTTCACAGTTTATCCCTATTTTTCAGGTAGCCTTAATGAATGAAACACTCTCAGTTAAATGAAAAGCATAATTGACCCAGTGTAGACATGCAAAATGGATGAAAGAAGCGGTGCCAAGTACTGTGGGAATAGACCAAATATATATTTTGTTGTGAAGTATATGATATGCTGGATGTGAAATATTAATACAGCATTTTAAAATACAGCACTAGAGAGTCATGATACTTAGGCTTCAGATTAAATATACCTTCCCTATCTGTGAAGAATCTATAGTAAAAGAGATCACCCTTTTTTGGCATATGTATGCCTGAAATATGATGATAACCTTTGTTTTGTTTTTTAAAGTAAGCAGTGCTCTTGGACATATCTCTTTTGGTTATTTTGTTTAAAAGAACATGCACGTATTTTCAGATCTTTCTGTATGTTTCCAGATATTCATACAAAAGATAAATCCATTCAGGGAACTAGTCAGTTTTATGTTCTTTTATGGAACATTATCAGAGAGTAAATTTTAGTCCTAGCTATCATTATACATTTTTTTTTAATAGTTCACAAACAGATGATCAGAGATTTAATATAATTTCCAGATTGTATACAGAATATTTAACCTTAAGATAGGAAGATAACCTAAGGAGATAGTTTGCCAAAACCAGAAATTGATGCTTATATTATAATTCAAAATAAGACATTTATTGAAGGTGGTTAACCACTAAGATAATCTAAGAAGAACTGAGGTAGATTTTTTTTATCACACTAAACTGAAAACTGAACGTCTTCCTGAAAGACATGCTCTAGTTAATAAATGAGTTAAAGGGCACATGGTGAGTTTCTATTCCTTTGATACATTCAGGGTGTAATTATAATGATACTTCTCACCTTAAGTACTCTAAAAAGATCTCTTGTCTAACAACATACCGCTAACATCTCATCACAATAGGGATGAACACACTTCCATCCTAAAGGAAAAATTAAACAGCTGTTGGTGCTGATTACATGCTGTGATGTGAGAGCATTTATGTGACACTCTTTACTTTCTTTCTTCTTCTACCTAGTGCAACTTTGGCTAGTAATAAAAAATGGGAGTACATGAGAACAGAGAAGTATCCCCTGATGTAGCATGCAAAAGTTGTCTCACTGGAAAACAATTTTATGTTTTATGTTAGCTGGAACTTTTATTTTAAATATATGTAGATGAAATTTTGATTTGGAAGATTTTAAAATTGCACATTCATAGATGTGCTCATATGTTCATAGATAGAACGTGAAGTGAGGAAGGAAGAGTTAACAACTTTACAGTCGGATTCTACCACCATATTTTTATTGGAATGAGCTAGCCAATTCCCTATATCATTACAAACTGATTTAGAGTCTTAAAAGGTAATACATAATCATGTCCTGGGGAAAAAAGAAAAGAAGTGAGGGTTTGAATATAGCTTATCTGCAAGGGAAATAAAGGGTTGTAAAGAAGGTAGGAAAATGTAGTTAGTTTTTTTAAATGCAAATTTTAAACTGTTAAAAATAATTTTAATTGCCCTGGCATTGCATGAACATTATTGGATTAGTCATTAATTCAAGCTGGCAGCGGGTTTTTTAATACCTTTTCTACTTTGTTATGTGAGGAAACAGATCATTTTAATGGATATTTAAAGCTTCAAGATGTATGCAATACCAAAAAAGCTTCAATGTAAAACTGTCAGAACCATAGTGACTTCCTAATTTTATTCAAAACTGTTTCAATGCAGCTTATGCGTCATGTAGGGCCCCCTAACAAAAGACTGCTCTTGTTTACAGAATGGCAGTGAAGAAGACTTGGACCCATTCGTACGTTGTCTTCTTTCCTTTACTTATTTACTATTTTAAGGTTATATTCTGAGCAGCTGATGTAGAAATTTCCTGCGTCCTTCCAATCTGTAAGGGTTTCATGGAGGATAGTTAATGGGGCTTTGAGTAGTTTGGAAACGAAATAATTATTAAATAATCCTAAGTGAATTGATTTCCACTGGGTTGTGTTTTTCTAGTCAAGGTTGGACTAACCACAGACTGATTCACAAAAGGCATAGAATCATAGAATCATAGAATCATGGAATAGTCTGAGTTGGAAGTAATGAACTTCCCTGAGGCACAGGCGACTAGACCTAGTGAGAGACTTAAGCACACAGAAGTGTTTCACAGCATCTAAATGCACCCTTCTATGTAGATACCCCATCTAGCTCCAAAAGAGATTATATATCTGTAGTACTATCCCAAATTACTTCTCCAGATTCTGAAAAGGTGCTGTTTTGTTATCCAAGAGCTCCACATACCTGGGAAAAAGCGTGCTATGCAGCATACACAAAAGCACAAGTGTTTCCTGGAATACCTTACCTTACAAACCCTTGGTAGCTGTAAGCATCTTGAAAACTTTTGTGAGCTGTGTGGCATTTTTTATAGAATCTCAACTCATAAAATCATGAATATTGTTTAATTTATCTAAATAAAAAAGCAATCAAAGACCAATTTTATTACTGGACAATCCTTATCAGAGTCCTTGTAAAATGTGTCTTCAGCCTAACAACAGCTACAGCATTAGCAAAGCCCTTGTTAATATTCCACCACTAACAACCATCAATAAATCTTTTAAACCCACAGGAAATATATAAAAACCAATCAAAGCAAATGAAGCTTAAATAATCAATGAAGGTGTGTAAACAAAATATTGTTAACTGAAGTACTACATGCTTCATTTTTTTACATTTTAATTGTGTGGGATCTTACTCAGTAAAAGACTCACTTGACAGCGCTTGAAAAACATTAGATATAGCATTAAACATACTGTTTGTAGGAGAAGAGGGACAAGCTGGGCTGAGTTATATTGAGTAGTTATTGCTGCTGCAGAAATCCAGTCATTTTTCTTTTAATACACACAAGGGCAGGAAAAAGGTAAAAAGTTTGTGAGACAAAGTCTCAATTACAACTTAAAAATAAAGAAATTACAAATACAGCGTGTAGTCTTATCTGTCACTTCCAGACTTGATAAACCTCTACCCATGCCTTTGAACAGAGGAGAAAGTTTGCTTCCTGACTTACACCAAGTTTGCATAGGCAATCTGTGTGTCTAAAACAACCTACCTCAGGACTGTCAGTCCCTTTAAAACTATTCAGGATTTATGTTATACCTGAGTCCATCCTGCCCCCATCTCTTCTTAGCTGGAGAAAGTGCTTTACTCCTAAACTCTTATAGTGCTAATACCTACTCTTCAATCTATAAATTTGAAAAGGAAATCCAATGAGGATTCTTGCTTAAGATGTATAGAGAAATATGATTTTGACACAGTTCCCTCCCTCACTTCTGAATTTATGAGGTAGTTTAAGAAGACTCCTCGCTCAACGATGTAATTTCTGGATTCCCTAACACATCATCCATACTGTGAGGAGTATGGAGGCTCTTTATTCTGTATATGAAATTCCAGTCTGGTAGACTCCACATGTCAAACCCATATGCTTCTAGGGATGAATCCAGTTCATTTAACATAGGTAACTAGCTAATACCTACATTTTAGGTATCTAATGAAGTAGGAAGATTTATCTCCAGTGCAAAGATGTATTTGTCCAAGGTGAAGCACTTAAATTAGGCAGATCTGATCTCACTCAAGAGGAATTCAAAGGCACCTACCTGTCTCCATTAACATTATAGATTTAAGTTTTAACTTTAGAAGTTGTACACTTTTGTACAACTATAGCCCCTAAGAATACTTTGGGTTCTATCCTGCAATGCATAGTCTCACATTTTGGGTTCTTTAGATTTTATACTGTTTATGTTTTATTCCTTTCCTCAGAATAACTCACTCATCCTCATATGATATTCTGTATTCAAAGTTCTTTCTAATTTTGAATCATCAATAAATTTCATTATCACATTGGCACTTTTGTGTCAAGTCCCTAATGAAATATTTAAATAACATCAGACCCAAGACTAACCTTTTAAGAACTTAACCTGTAACTTTATTCTATGAAGACAAATCTTGTTTCACTTCTTCATATGTCATTGGTTAGTTTCTTACCTATCATGCAGTTTGTCTACTTGTTCCCATTTTCTCTGGTTTAATGAACATCCCGTTTGACACTGCATCTATTTCTGTTAGGGAAGAGCAGTTTAAATCTGCTGCATTTCTCTAAATGGCTTAGGAACAAAGGAAACATGATCCATTATATTATAGCAGCTGAGAAATTACATCTCAGCAAAGTTTAGTGTAAAGAGATAATAATTTTAAGATTTTAATCAAAAATTAGAAGTAATATTATCAGAATTCACCCAGAGCCCAAACTGAAAGATTCCTTATTAAAACAGAGAGAAATCAAATCAATACTATCCAGAAAAAATCAGACTAAAAAATAATCTTTCTTAAATGACAGTTATTAATGGAAATGCTTTTAATGAGCTGATCCTTAGATACCAATCAGCTGGGTATCCTGCTCCCTTGGCAACTGCAAACACTTGCTCTAGAATATAATATGATGTTTTATTTCCATCCTCCATGGTTCTTTCTTTCTGACAGTGTGATGAATGATATTGGTGTTGCAAGTTATTGGGTCACTAAAGTTAGAACACAGACTCATTTTTATGACAGCACTAAGATATTACTCTGCCTATTCCTTGAAAATGAAAAGAGTCTTTTTGAAGTTGCAACTTTTTTCTACATGCACCAAAAAATTATTACTGTGCTCTCTTAAAAGAGAAATTACTTGTAATACATATAATGCCCGCCTGTCACATATGACATAAATAAGCCCTTGCATGTTTCTTCTTAGGTGTCAATGCTTGAAATACAGCACTGCCCCAGAGGAAAGGAATAACCTGGGAAACACAGACTGCTCCTCTACCATAGACATGTCTTACAGGGTAAAGTGATGGACATGTTCTGCATACTATTTTTCAGCCAAGGCAGAGTCTTTTTTTTTAATTCTGTGAGCAGAATAACATGAAAAATTAGGAGACTGTGGTGTAATAATACTTATCAGACAGCAAAACCAGAAGTGGAGAACATCAACTTTATTATTCACAGAATAAAGGCTTGCAATTTGGAGGTGATCTCTGAGAATTATAATTTTGGAAATAATGGATGGAATCTTGTCTGCACTGAATTTGGTTAAATGTTGCCATCAATTTGAACAGAGATAGAATTCAAGCTTTTTGTTTCAGTCTTCATTTTCGCATGTCCATCTTCTTGGTTCTCTGGACACTTTGTACTCATAATGCATTACAATTTGTTTCATTTTTAAGCTTGGGCCTAGGAAATATTTGCACATCTGCATGTCCAAAGCACTTCAGTCATTTCACTCATTTTTGATTGATTATTTATATATGCAAATTTATTCTTGAGCACTACTGTGGGAAGGGCTGGAATGTCTGTGAAAAAGTTGAACAGGTGAAAGGCAATTACATAGATTTGACAGAAATTAAATGGGAAACAAATATGACTTACTGTCTCTAATGGTGTCCCTGTTTCTAAAGAAAACTGGTGCTCCTAAAAACCCTGAGGGATATCTACCAAGATGCTCAAGGTATACAGCCTGTATGAAGAAGTTAACGGAGTTTCATTGGACTGTCAGAGAGAAGACTAAAGGGCAATAAAATACCTAAAGGTTAGTTACAAACATGATGAAGTCAAGCTCTTCTCAGAAGTCTCCAATCCAGCCTCCTACTCAAAGCACAGTCAACTACCAAGTCAGACCAGCTTGCTCATAGCTTCACACAGCTGGTCCTAAAACATTCAAGGATGGAAACTATACAACTGTGGCCAACCTTTTCCATCATTTGAGCACCTTCATTATATAAAAGTTTATACAATAAGTTTATATTCAGTCTGAGCGTCTCTTTCTTCAATTTATGTGTGTAATATCTCAACATATATCTATGCACCACTGTGAAGAGCCTGATACCATCTTCTTGATGACCTCTTTGTTGGTACCAGTAGGTTACAATTAGGTTTTTTCAAAGCCTTTCCGTCTCCAGGGTAAAGAATTCCAGTTTATTCAGCCTTCCATGATAATGCAAATGATCTAGCCCTACCCATCATGGTGGCTCACTTATGAATTTGATACAGTTGTTCAGAATATTTTTTATATTGAGGGACCCAAAATTGGGTGCAGTATTACACATGTGGTCTCATGAGCACTGAGTAGAGTGGAACGCCCCTGGTCTATTTGCTATGCTTCTGCTCATTTCACTCAGGGTGCAGTAGGTCAGGACACACTGCTGGCTTGTACTCAGCCTGCTGTTTATGAAGAACCCCCACAGATTCTTTTCAGCAAAGCAGCTCCCCAGCCTGGCTCTCCCCAGCCTGGCTCTCCCCTGCCTGTATTGTTTCGAGGAGGGTATCATTCCAAGATGCGGACTTGGCATTTGTCCTTGTGGAATTTCATAGGGTTCTTGTTGGCCCATTCCTTCAGGCTGTATAGGACACCTTGGATGGCAGTACTACTCTCAATCATGTGAGCTGTTCCCTCCATTTTAGTGTGATCTGCAAACCTGAGGAGACTGCACCCCATCATTTCTTTAAGATAATGGTGTTAAACAGAACAGGTCCCAGAGCAGACCTCTGCAGCTGTAGACTTTTACAAGATTCCAGATAGACCACAACTCTCTGCGCCCACTACCCTGCAACTGTGTTTTTACCCATCCAGACTGTAACATCCTAATTTGATTCACGAATATTGTGGGTGACAATATCAAAAGCCTTGCTAAAGTGAAGGTAAATGATATTCACTGCTCTCGTCTCATTCTCAGACCTTGTCAATTTATCACAGAAAGCAGTCAAGTTGGTCAGACACAATTTATCTTTGGGAAATCTATGCTGTTTCTTCTTGCCCCCTTTTCTCATGTGTTCCCAGAAATGTGTACCAAAAGGTTCCGTTATTTCCTCAGGGATCAAGCAGGTTGACTAGCCTGCCACCAATTGAGGCTTGGAATAGTGAGGTTGCAGATTCAGAGTAGATAAAAAAATCAGTAAGGAGTAAACCAGCACTGGAACAGATAATGGAATTTCCATCTCTGGAGTTTGTCAAGGCTCAGCTAGACAAAGCCATTACTGACCAAATTATACTCCTATGTTAAAGTAACAGGTTGGATTAGATGACCTGTAAGAGTCTAACAAGCATTTCTGTGCTTTTATAAGTCTTTGATATAATTAATCATAAAACTCACTAAGTTTTGAATATTCTTTAGTTGATGGGTTCTCTTTGATGTTGAGATGCATTTAGTATTCTTAATAATAACCCTACTGTCTTATGGAAATTAACCTTATTTTGTACCACAATCACATTTTCTATGCACTTCAGATGAAGCTATTTTATGGCTTTCATACAGTTTACATAGGACTGTAATTTGCCCATAGTAGATTATACGTGTATTACTCTGGGAAAAGGATAAGTAGTTAAGGATGCTCTAAGGCAATATTTTAAGTACATTCAAGAGAGATTTTGAAAACATTATAGAGAAAATGCACCCCCATTTAAAGGCTGCTTTCACATGAAGTTCACAACTACTCTGAGAGAACAGAATTAGATGACATTGCCCCTGCTGAACCACCCCTACACCATGCACCTTTTTAGGATCGACTGTGAAAAATGGATAACTGCATTTCAAACTGCTTTGCCTCCAAGGATGACTTAAGTTGTAAAATAAAAGTTGTTTAATCCTATCAGCCATATTATACAGATGGGGAAAATAAGAAAGAAATTATTAAAGCCATTATTTCCAAGGGCAGCATTTTAGCAGTGTTATGAGCACTCAGCATCTTGCAGGATTACACCAAAGAAGGTCCATTCAGGGAAACTGTGTCAGACTGTATTTGTAAGATTTGCGATGAAGAGGATGTTGTTCCAAGAGAACTGTATTTTCCATCTTTTTGTGTCATCAGTTTTGGTAGGACCTGGGTGCAAAAGTCTTTGTATCACTAGGAGTTTTTTATGTTTGACATTTTTTTGGGGCCTTAAAAATTCAGCTATTTTGATGGGATTCAGAATCAGAATCTTGTTTAAAATAATGGGGTTTTCACTTGATAAGAACCTAGTAAAATACATAAATATTTCTCAAATTCCATAGTAATTTAAGAATTTAATATACCTCACCATGCAATCTGTTAACATATACTGGTTTTTTTTTCAGAAGTTAGGTATCAGACTTGATTTTACATTCTGGGATGTTTGAATGGTTTTTAATACGCTGTGTGAAATCTGATTTTCTCTTTTAGTGTATTATATTGTGTACATACATAGAAATTTTTTTCTGTCCAAGGACATGGTTACAGAAAAAGCCATCATCTGCATAGTAAGTTGTACAGGCACAGGATAACTTCCAGAAGAATGTGATGCATTTGTTTAAAGCTTACATTTGGTTGTTTTCCTCTCTGCTCACTACCCTATTTTCTCCATGATTTACTTTAATTTCCAGACCTTGGGGAAACATCAACCAGCTGCTAAAAAAAATGAAATCAGTGCACTGAAAAAGTATTTTCCATCTCACACATTGCAGACCCTAGTGCTACATCCTCATTTTCAGATTGGAAATTATGATCTCATTATAACGACTTTTAAGGCCCCAGTTCAAATCTAACTCAGTATGAAAACAGAATGAGCAAAAGTTTTCCATTTCTTGCCCAGAAAAAAAACTTTGTTTGCCACATTTTAAACCCACTTATTAAAGTAGAGTTGTTGCCATTGTCAAGAGATGGAGGGCTCAAAACTAAATGGTGAGCAACAACCCAGCATTGCAAAATATAACTGAAATTTCAGTTGCATCTTTTGTTATCAACCATGCCTCTATAAGCAGGTCAAAAGGGACCTCTGAGGGAGCTGCTCTTCTGACTGGTGCCCAAAGTACTGTTTCTAACAATCAGGCCTGTTCCTCACCTGCTGCTGGGTGCCAGACGATGGCAGGTGCTCCCCCTGCATGCCCCCCACTAGAAGCCAAAGAGAGCCAGATAGATATGAGCTCCAGACTAGTTGTATCCAGTTTGTTAACAGGCCAATACCTGCTGCTTTAATATTTATCTCTAAGAAAGGATTTCTGCAAAATGAACTTGAAACAGGTTTTTCAAGAACTAAGCTTTCTGTATCATCTGCTTACCTGCTAGGAAACGAGGAAAATAAACACCATGGAATCACTCAGGCTGGACAGATTAGTGGCCCTTGAAATACTGAAGTATCAGTGAATAGCAAAAACCCCCCATTTTCTCATGTGAATGCTGCATTGTGAAAACAATCTATAGCTCACTGGACAAAAATAAACAGATTAGTGCCCCATGCAAACTGATGTTTTGTACAGTCTGGGCATTGACATAACAAGCTTATGAAGTTGGGGCTGGGCCAGGTCTGATTCCAGGAACACAGCAAGACATTGATTAAAATGAGGTTTATACCATCTGTGGTCAGGTTATGCTTGGTACAGTTCATATATCTGCAAGAACAGCAATAAATATGCCAGTAGAGACAACAGGTTTTCATGAACTGAAAAAAGAAATAGAAGATGACCAGGAAGATGGCTTCTGCCTATCACTAAGGATTCAAGAATGAGTGGCTTCCTGTCACTTGTGAGAAAAGATCACTGCAAAGGAAAGCTGGTACTGGAAGATACTCCCTCAGAAAAGAATTTATGAGTCAAACTCAAATTAATTCCAATATTTATTCAATTAAATTTGGTATAGGCATTTTGGCAGAAATTCAAAGTCTACATTAGCAAGACAGTAGCAAAATATATATCTGGTTAGGAATTACTGGCTCTCAGCTGTGCTGCTCTATTAATGAGATTGAAAGCAAAAGCCAAATTATAGCCAGGGCATAAACAGTCACAGTTTAATTGGCTTCAATGGTATGGTACACACTTATGCCAGGTAGAACTTTGCCAGAAGAGGGTCAGGCAGCGCGAAGAGGTCCTTTCTTCTCCACACCTTCAGCTGACACTGACCAGCTGTCATTTCCACCACAAAAATTACTTAGATGCCATTTACATGTCATTTCTGATCCATCCATGACATAGGCCTTGTGCCAGCTC
Source organism: Zapornia atra (assembly GCA_013400835.1). Taxonomy (NCBI): domain Eukaryota; kingdom Metazoa; phylum Chordata; class Aves; order Gruiformes; family Rallidae; genus Zapornia; species Zapornia atra. Next base: position 38,892 of record VZTU01026017.1, read on the forward strand.
CTGCTGTGGGTGTTTTGACAGGGAGCTCCATTAAGTTCTGAATTACCAGCACACATAATCACCAATGTCAGTTGTTAAACATGAGTCAGTTATGTCAAAGGCTAAAGCAGAGAATATATTTTGAGATTAATCTCCTGTTTAATGTCTTGTTGTCTCAAGCATCTAGCTGGACCCAGAAAAGATTTGCCAGTGGCCAATAAGCATTTTAACACTGAACTCAGAAAAGTTAGAATACTCCAGGAAACACTTTCCATGCTTAAGGAAGAAAAGTAGTAGATAGCTGAAAACAGTAAAGCATATGATTTAGGCAGGTAAAGTAATACTGTGTTCTCAGATTGGTTTACGTTGGAGTAATCCAGATACACATTTTTTGCCACTTTCACTTTGCTTTGATATAAACCTTTCCAAAATGGGCTATGCATTAATTTATACTAATAAAACCACAAAGCATATTTCTAATAGGAATGTATATTCATATTTCCCAGGCATGTGCATCAACCGTTGAAACCATTCTGGAGTGGCATCTTCTGTTTAAAGAATATGAAATCCATTCTGTGCTATTGATAAATGCTATTATCATTGCATGTATTCTCTGATGGGATTTGCTGGGGTAGACCCTCCTGCTTCTCATTAAATTATGATATTCTCATAAAATGAAAAAACAGTATGTGATTAGACACTAATGCTTACCGACCAAACAGCTGTCATGGACTGTTCTTATCTTCTGACATTGCCTTTTAGAAACTATTTGATTATAAAGAAAGTCTAATAATTTAGCTTTTCCTGGGAAATCTTTCTTTACCTAACCTTCTGGCAGAAGACTATCTTTCAAGCTGTATAATAACAGATGCAATCATTGGATGTATCTTTGGATATTCTTTGGTATATTAATAGGTAAGAATATTGTTATTTAATAATTTTAAGCTTTTCTCATTTTTGGACCCAATATATGTAATTTTTGGTGGCTAGAATAACTCCTGCTATTTAGACATTGACATTTACATTCACAAGGACTCATTAAATTTGCTGATATATGACTTTTCAGATAGTATTTTCACTTCACCAGGCTAATATTAATCTTTCTTTACCTATAAACAAAACCATAAGCCAGTTTGAGGATGATGTGTTTTTTAATGCTTTAATACCTCAGAATCTTCCTGGGAACCATATGCTATAAAGAGGTAGGAAATATTTTTTATAAATTATGTACCTTTCATCTTCTTGGTCTTGTACAGAAAGACATTTGAGCCAACAATGAAAGGTGCCATGCTGTACCTAGTTCTCAGCAACAAGAAGAGGCTAATCAATCTCAAGGGAAGCCTGCAATAGCCATGAAATAGTGGAGTTCAAGATACTTAGTGCAGTGAGGAGGGTGTACAGCAAGCTCACTTCCTTGGAGGTCAAGGCCTGGACTTTGTCGTCTTCAGGGACCTGCTTGGTAGAGTATCATTGGGACAAAGCTCTAGAGGGAAGGAGGGCCCAAGAAAGCTGGTTAATCAGAGAATCATAGAATCATA
>VZTU01026019.1:0-10206 GCA_013400835.1 Zapornia atra
TACACCAAACTGCAACACATATACAAACACATTCAAAACTAAACATTTAACAATTGACATGAAGTTAATTGACAGAAAAGAAAAACTACAAGTTATCCTAAGAAAACCAGGTTGTGATTATATGGCATCAATAAATGAATTAAAAGGAAGAAAAATGTTTAAAAACTGCATATAGATTACCTTGCCCTGAAGATGAAGATTACTGCGGATGATATCTCGTACTTCATCTTCGGTATCTTTCTGTGAATAAATTAAAAACCATATAAATTAGTAATAGAAGATAATTACTAAAAGATACTGTCCATATAAATTTCAACCTTCGGTTTAGCTCAAATGAGGAATAAAAACTGGCAATGTGGAAGATTTCCCTCACTCTCAGTGCCAATGTATCTTTTTGTATCAGGCCAGAGCTAGCTGTATCCAAGCTCACAAGAACAAGGTCTGGATGGCATCATTCATATTTGTCCACAGTGACACACTAAAAGCAATTCTAAATTAAAATTACTAGCATATACATCGGTATATTTTAACCAAAATATGAAAAACTGAAACATATCATGAGCACAGCCTTCTCAGATTCAATTTCCATGTCTGGGTTTTTTTTTAAACTTTTATCCTTTATAAACGTTCTATTTAGCTGTTTGAATGTCATATAACTTGCTAGGGTATATAAAGTATTATAGCTTGAGAAAGGAATATATTTCAAATTGCAACACATTATTGCATTCTGAGTTTACTCCTACAGCAATCACTTCTAAATCTGTCTATCACTGCAGAAATTCCCACATTTAGAAGTTCAGAAACATCCAGAACTTACTTGCATTTCCAAATTCAAGCTTCATAAAATATAACAAACATAATTTAGCATTAAAAACTGAGAGAAGTTTTTGAATTTAAGAATGCCACCACTATTCATGAAATGTTTGATGTTGCTGAAAATGAGGGCAATACATACATTACTACCTACCATAGTTACCCATTTAGCTTTATATAGTCTTGATTACTTGGGTCACGCTGTAAGAATGAGCATGAGGCGGAATATTCACAGAACTTCATTAGTACAACATTTCTACCTCATAGAAGTGCAAAAAGAGCACCTACCATACTGAATCGATTTTTGGCCAGCGCAATTAGCTCTTGGTCTCCAGGGGCACAAATGTTTAAGCCAATGGGAAGTAATCTCTTCAGTGCTGCCACAATGAGAGAAGTCTGCATAGAGTACCGGTCACCTTTTCGCTTCATCTTCTTCCTCTCCTGGTCAGAAACTGCTGCCTGCAGCATGAAGCATTAAAAAAAAATCCCATATAAAATACAAGAACAGTACTGGAAACATATACTTGGCTCTGATTCAACAATTTTCTTACTATCTATACAGCTACAACCCTATCCAATGGAATTGCCATTAGATCACTGCCAATAATTTGCACCAATATCTTGAAAGTCCAATGCCACTGTGTTTCTCAAACAATGATGTTTTGATACTCAGTGAAGTGTTTGCAGCAGATATTGTTACCAAAAAAACACCAACAAAAACAAAAAAACCCCAAAGCAATAATGTGCTTTTCTGAAGTCCTTTTCTCACCTTTCCTTCTGCAGAGAGAAAAAAAATAAAATCTTTACACTACCTTGGACATCTTAGATTTGGTGTCACTGATAAGGAAAGACATGTTGTTGATTTCATTTTGTACCACAAAGTTCTGCTCTTCCCTTTTGAAATTCTGGAAATGTATTAAAGACCTCAGTTAGAAACACTTAGGATATTGAGGAAATTATATAAATTAAATAAAAATAGAAATTAACTAGAAATTTGTAAAGTCCACAGGATAAGACAAGGAAAGGAAATATTAATGGATGATCAATAATGACCTTTAATTCCAGCTTTATTTACATGATATAGCTCAGGGGGTTGGGGGGAGGTTGTTTTGATTTGGGTTTTTTCTATGTTAAAGAGAAATATTTCTCTGGCTATGAAATGACTATGACAAAAAACTCATTCCTCCTCTAATTCAAAATATTGTCTGGGTTTTCTCTTACTAGTAAATAATCCATTCCATTTTTTTCTTCATTATAAATCTCACTGTGTTCAGATACACAAGAAACTAAATAAAAGACTGGACTTAGGAATACACTAGTAATTTGATGATCCAGTTTCTGTGCAAGCAATGTTCAGAATAAATCTTACATTCAAATTCAAGCACAAGTACATAAATAAGAAGGTATTTTTTTCCAAAATTGAGAGAACTGCCGAAAAGAAATTTAGTATAGAGAACAGTCCATACAGAGATCCAATGCCTGCAAATATTTAGTCTCTTTGGGGTTTTTTATTCTTCATTTTGTTCTAGTCAATCATGTTTTGTTTTCACTCAATCACTGTTAGAGATGGTGTCTGATTAGGTCTTAATGTAGACCCCTTGGTTCTTGCATACAAAGGAGATGAATCAGACTGAAGAACCAAGGGTGAATACTGTAGAAGTAGAATTAAGAAGAAATCACAGAATCACAAGATTGGAAAAGACATCTGAGATGATGGAATCCAACCATACCTGTTCTATGCTAAACCACATCCCTAGAGCACCTTGTCTACCCGTCTTTTAAATACATTCAGGGATGGTGACTCAACCACCAACCTGGACAGCCTGTTCCAATGCCTGATAACCTTTTTAGTGAGGAATTTTTTCTTAATGTCTAATCTCTCACTGGTAAAATTTATGAAATATGAAATAGTATCACCTAGTACAAAACATTTTGAGAATTTTTTTACTCTCTACTTCTAGACCTAATTTTAATAAGTATTTACCAAGGAATTACTTACATGAGACTTTGACCAGTAAATGAAGACCTCAGCCACCATGCGGAACAGTTCTTCTGCTTCAGGGTTGGGTTCTTTCAGCCATTTTGCCCTAAAATTTGGTAAAAGGTTGGAAATGCGGATGATCCTCACTGGCTTTACGTTTTGAAATCAATTTTCAGCATTTTACAAGCCAACAAAACTAAGCATGCACACTACTTTTAATCCTTTTGGGTAGCAATGGCTTTTTGATGTCCTATTTCAAAACCCAAGAAATCCTTTTACAGTAATCCTAGGTCTAATCCAAGAGATTTGGAATGCACCTTGTTTTTTCCTTTTTCTTCTGAAAGAGACCCCAGTTCGTCCTAAAAGTCATAAAGCATCAGTTTCATGATTTGTATGCAGAGTAAAAGCTATGCCATTGAGCACTGGGCATAACAAGGGATAAGAGACTATAGCAATAAACAGGAAGATTTTATGAGATTTTTTTGACCTATCCCTCTCCACATACCTGTTATAGTCCACAAATCTAATCAACAAAGGGTAGAAGGCATAGAGGTCCCGTGCCAAAGTGGTGAACTCATCTAGGATGAGCAGTTCAGCCTCCGACATGTCACCTCTGCCTTCTGCTCTTAGATGTTCTTCATCCGATACAACCACTGCTGCTTTTTTCTTTAGCTTATCCATCAGTGGCAGGAAGTGTGTCTTTAAGAGTTGTGGCTTCGCTTTGCTTATGATGGGCTGGGAAAACACTATTTAAGGCAATGAATATTGTAATATATACCTGTCCACAAGATATAAATGCAAACTTTTACCTTTCCCCTCTTATTTCTAGTCTATGGAGTAAAATCCTGCCCCCATTGAAATCAGCAGAAATTTTGCCAAGAATTAAATGTGGTCAGGATTTCACACAGTCAACTCACTTTCTTCCTTGTGAGGGCAGAAATTACAACTTCAAAGGCTAAGCTTGCAAGATCATAAAATTTCAAATGTCTCTTTATTGGGACCTCGTCAACATATGGGTATTTGCATAATTTTATTCAGTATTGCAGAAGCTGTGTAATGGTATGTATGGGTGGACACATATATAGCCACATATTGCGCACACAAGTTTTCTCAGCCACTGGTTCCTCTTTTGAACCTTGCATTTGAGTGAAGTAGAACCTTAGCTTGAGTGAAGTAGAACTGGAAAGCATGCTCTAGTTATTTGCAAACCTATTGAAACATTCTGCCTGTATTTCTCATGCACATTAGGACACTGGAAGGCTTGTGGGTAGACAGAAATGAGACTGACTCAACCATCCATCAACCAGTCATTTGAGACTTGTTAGTACAAGCTTTTTTGCAAATCTACTCATAAAAATGAATATGTAAATTATCTTCTGGGCCCATTAGTGCAAAACCATTTGTAATATATCCATTAGACTACAAAGAATTTTAGGCAGTTACCACTTATCCTTAGAGTACATTACATTACTAACCCTCAGAAGACTAGGAATCCAGTCTGCTACCATGAATACAATTACTGCTACAGTAAGTATTGAAAAGTCAAAAGAAAGCCTTATCAGCAAACTGAATTCACAACACTGAAGTGACTTTTCCTTAAAGATTTTAACATTGAGACACAAACTGGATTTAAATAAATTTTAAGGTGTTATGATAATGAACTTCATGTAAGGATTACTAAAATGACATATGCATTTCCACATTCCATTGTAATAGGTATGTTAGATATATGCTTCAAAACAGTATTTTAAGGATCCAGCACTACAGAATGGCAAGGAACTATGTAACACCTGCAAATGAATATATTGCTATATAATGAATATAGGGTAAACAACTATAGTCCTTTAATTCAATACACCACAAAACACATATGTGCATATTCTGGTAAATAAATCAGGTATTGCTTATATTAGTATCAAATGACAGAATCACACTGCTTACACTGCTCTTTCTACTTAATATTTCTGTTTCATCACGATAATATTGTTTCAAAACATAAAAACACGAGCATTGTCCTGCTCCAGCTTTAACAGGGTAAACACAGAGTAATATTAAAGTGCTGAATATATACACACATGCTTGTTTATCTCTATTTATTTTAACATCTTACCTGCTAATCTCTTCATCCAGGCTCCTTCATCAATACCAAGGTTGTTATAAATGATTTTCAGTATGTTACCCAAGAGAGTGTTCATGTGCTCTGATGTCAAGGCTGTGCAACACATTTCAGCCTTGTCAGGGTTGTTTTCTGGCCCATGCTCCCACCAGTGTGACATGTAACTACATAGCATAGGCAGTATTACTTCCATGATATGTGGCATTTGTGTGTAACGAATACCAGACTCTGCCAGTTCCACAATTTCTTCCATTAGCTTCTCCAAGGAAGGAATATTTGGGCAAACCTCTTCTACAATAGTAGGCAAATTGAGAACTATTGAAAATAAAGATAAAAATAATCAATAAACTAAGTCATAGAGGGAAAAATTTTTTTTTTTCCATTTCTATTCCATAGAAGTTTTGTGTTTTAATTACAGGTATATCCTTCTGATCCAAGGGAAAAAATACCCAAATACAAAATCAAAAAACAAGTACTTTCATACAGTTGAGCAGTAAACTGTTTATATATAAGCTTTAATAATAAAACTTGCTGTGAAAAAAAATCCTATATGGAAGCTTCAGCTATGTAATTATTATGGAATGAATTCAGATAAATAAGATGCAGTTTGCCATATTCAGAATAAAGCCTAAATTTCAGAATTTCTTCCAACATAAGCTTTGCAGTTGAGGAAACAAATTGATACAACAAAATCAATTCAGTCCACTACACATCAAATGAGACCTGGAATGTTAAAAAAAGAAAAAGAGACCATTGTCTGACGTAATGAGTAGAGCAGTTTCTGAGAAACTGCCTCCGGAGGTGAATTTGTAATTGTAAATATTTACTTTTCAAGTTACATGGATTATCAGTTCCTTCCTCTGAAAAGGCACCACAGTTACCTTTATTTTTGGAAGCAGTTGCTTTCATCTACAAAGAAATGTCTGTAAGCAAAAGAATTAGCTCTTGAACATCTACATCATGACGTACATGTACAATGTGATAAACATATATCTATATATTAGCAATTTAGAATCATAGAATCATAGAATCGTAGGGGTTGGAAGGGACCTCAAGAGATCATCGGGTCCAACCCCCCTGCCAAAGCAGGCTCCCTAGGACATATCACTCAGATAGGTGTCCAGATGGGTCTTGAATATCTCCAGAGAAGGAGACTCCACCACCTCCCTGGGCAGCCTATTCCAGTGCTCTGTCACCCTCACTGTGAAAAAGTTCTTCCGCATGTTGGTGCGGAACTTCCTGTGCTCCAACTTGCAGCCGTTGCCCCTTGTCCTATCCCCACACACCACTGAAAAGGGGCTGGCCGATTCCCCCTGCATCCCCTGCTTAAGATAATTATAGACTTTAATTAGGTCCCCCCTAAGTCTTCTCTTCTCAAGGCTGAAGAGTCCCAACTTACTCAGCCTATCCTCATAGGGGAGATGCTCCAGGCCCCTAATCATCTTCGTAGCCCTTCTTTGGACTCTCTCCAGGAGATCCCTGTCCTTTTTAAACCAAGGAGCCCAGAACTGGACACAATACTCCAGATGGGGCCTGACCAGGGCAGAGTAGAGGGGGAGGATCACCTCCTTTGACCTGCTTTAGCCTGCAATCTAAATGTTTTTACCAACATAGCCTAAGGCTATTCTTTCTGCAGAAACAGTCTCTTCTTCTGTTTAGACCCAAATACATTTTATACATCGCAGAGTATCCTTAAAGCTTAATGTAGATGTGGAAAATAAATTCCAATTTCTGTTTAAAATCAAGGAAAATACATCTGATTGTCTTTCTAGATTTTTAAGAACAGCTAGAATATATATGCTAAGAAAGATGGATGTTACATATATTCAAAATAAGACACTAGAGATCTGAAGATTAGATCTGGTATGCTCCCTTTTTCAAAAATAAAGGTGAAGTTATAACAGATGTTATTATAAACTGGCATATTATACACTGTCAACTATACATATCTGTGATATAATTCCCACTCAGCATATATGCAGTTTGTACAGTTCTTCTGTAATTTCTTTTCTATTTATCATAGGAACAAGTATGACCTCATTCAGCTATTGTGTTTTACTATAAAAAACATCATGAGTTTCAGAACAGAAAGATGCATGCAAAATAAATATACATAATGTTCCTGGAAACTGTCTGTATTTTCTTGTATTTCAAATTAAAAATAACCTACATAGTACTCTGCAGTGTATTTACTTTCTAAGAGTATATTAGTACTTAATATAGTTAAAGGTATTTTGCTTCGATTGCAAATATATATGTTTTAGGAACCCAATATTGCATAAAAACTGTGGAACTAAAGTTAGAGATTAGAATGCATAAGTTAATCATCACATTCATTATATCTCAAATACTAAAAGCGCGACAAGTCCTTTCAATAAATTGATTCCAAAGTGGTATTTTGAGAATGGTTGCTCAAAATTAAATCATCAGTATCTTCAGAAACATAAAATGAACAATTTTATCAGGCTCAGGTCATTGAGTTAGGAAAGAAATACAATCAAGAAATTAGAAGAAAATTCTTGTACTATAAAATCTATGCCAAAATACATGTATTAAGACAAGAGGCATTTATAGTGAATTTGTGTTTTCATAACCATCATGTGAATTTCTGGAAATACCTGCTCTGTCTCTTGCATTCTTGGTATTGTAAATTGAGTAGATATTGTGTTTGTTCAAATAAGTTTCCAAAAAAGCTACTGGAAAGGCACCTGAGAAAGCAGCCAAGCACTCTCCTAGTGCTGATCGTTGCCTGCAAATGAACAAACATCATTAAGATTACACCTTGGGGTAGTTGTATACCAGCCTTATTTTCATTCTAAGATGAGTTAATCTCAAAGAGAACAGCCACTACATTATTAGGATCAACAGAGAAGAACAGGTAATAGAAACTGGAGTCCAGCAACCCCCTACTAACATATGAAAGAAACATTCAAACATAATATGTCAAAGGTGGCCTACTTAGCTGAGAGCAAATGAGGAACATGCAGAGAAAACCCAGAGTCATCAGAATGATGCCTTCTTCTCTATTACTTTCCTCTCAGCTTTACTGAATTTATAACCTCTACTATTAAGAAAAAGCTAGTGACTAGACCAAGAGACTAAATACAACTATAATTTTGTTTGAGTGATAAAATTTCCTTTTTCTGAGAATTAGTAATATCAGACCTTGATCTGTCATTAAAGTCAAGTTCTTCAGAGAGTTGAAAATTGCTTTTGTTTTGCAGAAAAGCATTGCTTTAATCTCTTCAAATACATGACAACAATTATTCAATTATCAAAATTTCTTAAGTGCATCAAAATTGTAAAAGGCAAGTTTCTGGGAAAAAAATAAGTGATCCCCCGTCACTTTACCCCAGTCAGGGAACATTAAAACTATTCTTTCTGATTTCCCATTCAGTTGATCAGAGCAGATTTTAGATATATGAGAAATCCATATCTGCTGAAGCTGAGCCACAGAGCTAACAGAACTCCAGGAGTCCCAGGAACCTCCAAGTGAAGAAAAAAAAAAAAAGGCAGGCATCCAAAGTGATCTTCATTCATCTTCAGTCTATAGTTTATCTCATTTGAGGAACATTTTTATACCCACAAAGGCCATATGTCCTTTTCACTTGTGATAATGGTTGTAGACAACCATAAACAAAAATTATCACTTAAAACTGACTTATTTTGTCTGAACTACAAGCCCCACATCAAATGTTTGCAAATACCAAGACAAATTAATTTTATATCCCTTACAAAAATAATGAGACCTGGTTTTAAACAGATGTATATTTTGTAACATACAAACATTGGTCCCCCACCTTTTTTCATAATGTTTTCCTTATGACACTTGCCACCAAGTAAGCAAGGGACTGGTCATGGGACTGGCCTGGAGTTCTGCACAGGCTGATTTGAAAGACAGTGCACAGGTATGTGAACATAGATTTCTGTTGCCAATATCTGAAATGTGTGAGCTCTGTTTAGCCTTCCCTCAGAACAGTGCAAGTCACTATAGGGCAACTATTTAGTTTCAAGAACTGAATTGGAGGAAGGTTAGCAGATACACGTTAGCAGATACACAGATGCACACAAAAAAGCAATTATAAAGCCTCATTTCCCTGGGTAATTGAGCTAGAAGTGGTGTTGTATGAGTGGCAAATTAAATTAAATTTAGGGCAATGAGAGAGAAACATACATCACAATTAATACATAAGGAAAAATTTTAACAATAGCTGAATGACATATTCTTACAATGCCCCAGTTGAACTTCAAGTCAAGAGACAGTTTTTGTAGTCAGACAATTTTGTTTCTAGTTTTTGTTTTAATTAAGAAATTTATTCTTTGTCAAATGTATAATGCAACATTTAAGTGTGTTATAATAAATTCAGCTCCATTCCATTTATCTTTTTTCTCTCAGGATATTACTCCAACAACAGTTTCTTCCCCTATTCATTGCTGAACCACATATTAATGAAGCTAAATATAAACACAATTATTAAAAATAAAGGAACATTTTTTCTTCTTACCGCTCTACATAGATACTCTTGCTGGTTCCCAGAGCATACAAACTTGCCAATATTCTGTAACAGGAGACCTGAACATCTTCCACTAAAGAGACGAGAATCATAGTTTTAAAGAGATTTTTTTCTTTGCAATACATTTCTGTAGATCAAAATACATTTCTTTTGACAATAACTGAATTAGTAATTCTAAGCCATAGAAGGCAATACATAGAAATTACTCTCTAAATACAGAAAGCCTTCTGACCTCTGAGTGCCCTAGCTTTTAAGCAAAACTTCAATTTACTTCAGTACTACATTACCAGCTGAAATAGTAAAAGTATTTCATTGGTGCACCAACTTGCTGAAATTAATATCATACCAGCTTTGTATTGATAATATCTAATTCCATTACCTGAGAATTTATGTAATAGCTATTTAATAGCTATAAAAAAACATGTCAGTGAATCTTTTCTAGTTTGTCTGCAGCACTTAAAGTTTCATGGCAAATCCAAGTAAAAAAAAAAAAGGAAAAACTTACAAATATAACACCATTGTACAAAATGCATTACAAAAGGAAGGCAATTCTGTTAAACAGATATTTAATTATTTTAATCAGTTTATATTTTTTTAAATTTAGACACAGGTACGAGTTAATAGCATGTACCCTATACTCAGATTGACAAAGGATTAAAAAAATCCTTTAGTCCTTAACGAATTCTTCACCAAAGTAAATTTTGAAATTATCAAATGTTTTATTCACAAAAATATAAGACTTGTATTGACATCTATTGGAAAAAATGCTTTTCCAATGTAAT
>VZTU01026019.1:10211-32077 GCA_013400835.1 Zapornia atra
TTTTCCAATGTAATCTGCAGTAACAGAGTAACAATAGTGTAAATACTATTGAGAACACCATCATTCCCGATCTCCATATATATTTTTTCTAGGCTCTCCCACAGCACTAATACCGTCTCCCAGTTTGCAGTAAAATGTTGGGAGTAAAACAGAACTCAACCTTAATGGTCTGGGAGATCCTACAAGACAGTGTATCAAAGCTCCATAGCCTGGTTCTTTACTACATCATGACTTCACTTCGGTTCAGCTTGGAGTTGAGTATTTTTACATAATAATAGTAACCTCGGGCACACTGACACACCTTTGTACATGATCAGACAATGGACTACTCTGTACATGTAGCAATAATCTTAGACACAAGCACCAGGTCAAGACATTTGTCATCAGAGTAGTCCAAATCAGATAATCTTAGTAAAAAGGTGTAAGGAGAAACTGTATGTGAGGAAAATTAGCTTTTCTAATTATGCTCTAGTAAAAATAAGTAAGCAAAATTTAGATTATTCTTTCTGAGTTTATGAATTCTAACTTGTGTGTTTGACACCAGTGTGAGGTATGTAGAATAGATGACTATCAACAAGTAATAAAGTATCAAAGGCTAATTACTGAGTTCCAAATGGAACACCAGAGATCAAAAATTATACAAGATATGAACGTGTTAATGCCTGAAAAAGTGCTTAATGATGAACAAGAGATGTATTTAAACCCCACAGTGACTTTTTCTGGATACTGTCACAGACTCATGAACTTCACAAAAATAATTTAATGAGAAAAGTGGATGTTTACTTCTCATCACATTCAAATCCATTGATACATCTCCACATTTTCAAAATAAACAATACTTTTCCACATTCAAAAGAGAAAAAAAGGGTTATTTGATATTCTCAAGTTATTTCCATAGCTGAGTTAGCGATACTGAGCAGAACTGCCTCCTTTAGTGCAGTCTGGACAGCAGAATTCCTAAATATATAAAATTAAAGATTTCTGTTGCAGATTGAAATTTTTTATCTTGCAAAGACTGGGTTTTGGAAAATAACGGATACTGAATCTGCCATAACTGGAATCTCTACAGAAATCTCATACAGAGTCTCATACACGTTCCCTTCCATTGCCTGAATTCTTTTAGGAGCTCCATCCATTTTTCCTTAGGTGCAACCACCCAAACTCTCCACTAACTGAAACAGAATCAAGGTGCATGCAGGGCAGAATAATGTAATTCCTTTAGTGTAACCTCGTGTATAGACAGAACATAGACAAGGACTTATACGGAGTAACTTTTCACACAAGAAGGAAGGCAACAATAAATCTATAGCAAATGAAACCTTCTGACTGTTTAATCATTGCCACATCTGCTTTAATATTTACACAAAGTGCCCTACAACCTGCAGACTGTTCTATCGTATAATTAGAGCAATGTTTGATTAAATCTACCACAATTTTGTTAATAAAATAGGATTTGTCCTTCTCTAATAGGGCTGAGAGAATAGCAATGTTTACTACATGACACTACAGATGTTAGTGGCATGGCACTTCTAAATAATACATACATATCAAATCTTCCCCAAACTGGTGCTGTCCAATATGTTCAAATAATGAAGATAGTACTGGTAAGAGAGCAACTGTGGTATAATTAATGATTTGGGTAACTCCCTTTGGCTGGTTTCTGCTGTGTGTAAACTGGCCTTGCTTAAGATTTTCCATTGTTTTCTCCAGATCCTCAGCGGCATTGTCCAAAAATGCTCTCAATGCCATCTTAACAGATTCCAGACCAGTTTTCATCACAGTCCTATATACAGCATGCAAAAAGAATGAAATAATATTAGACAAGCATGGAATAAAGTATAATGTTGGCTTATATGAAATAGATAATAAAGATCTGAAGAAAACTCTTTCATCATTAGGTATTGTAAAATCTTCTCAGCACAACAACCTACTGAAAAAGCATTTTATAGGTATCTGGCCAAACACAAGGACATTTTATCTGGATTCCCATTGAGAAAATAATATCTTTTTAAATTTATAAATTAGAGTGATTCATTTGGCTTCAGAGGGAAAATACCCACAGAACAACAACAAAAGAAAGAACAATTTGATTCTTGGAAGAACTATCTCAAGATTGAACTCTTGGGAAGAAAGTCTTCCCAACAATGACAGCCTCATTTCTACCTTCAGAACAAGGGCATCAGAAAGGAATAAGTAAAGCCAACCAAATGGGCTTAAAAATAATAAATTAATTAAACGCATTTGCTACATAAGTATAGCACTGTGATCAGTTATGTCATTATATAATCCAGGAGAATTATTACCTTATTTGTTTTAACTAGCTCAATTACAGAGATCCTTTGTTTAAGAAAAGTATCCATTTAGGCATGCGTGAAATAAAACCAGGTGAAATTTTTTTAAACAGGATTTTTGGTTCTTTGCTTGTGTCAGAATGAATATATGCAGTTTCAATGGCAATAATTTCAAACTTTCATGTAACCTCCATGAAACCCTTAGTTACTGTTTGGAGCTTTAAGAGCTGAATTGGTGGCTTCACATCTATCTGTATCTGATCAGTATGACTGCTTAGACCATGGGCAATTTAAGACAAAAAAACCCCAAGATATTGCCACCTAAAGGATTACCATACAACAGCTGAGTCATATTAATCAACCATTATCATGACTCTACCCCATAGTAAATGGAAAGTAAAATTTGTGAAGATACTGAAAAAAAGAGCTATCTGCATGTAATCCAGTCAATTATTTGAGAGAAAATAAAAAGAATGTTATCTTAGATTACCACTGAAGTAGTTTAAGCTCTCATGTTTTGTTTCACAACTGCAAAGATCTAAATATCAGCTATCAACACAGACAGTTGACTGTACAGTTAATGAAAAGCAATGTATTACCCTCTAATATTTCAAGACTGTCTCATCCATAAACATCATAATGGTTCAAAACCAGTTCAATTTAAAAGTACTACTGAATTACATGTAAAGAGGGTTGGGGTTTTTTTGTTCAAATTAGAACCTGAATTAAATTTGCAATGAAGGCACTGTATGAGACAGATTTACTGTGCTCCGTGTTCTTTTAACTCCATGATATTTTTATTAATCAGTGTAAGCAAAAGTATAAAATACCTCTAATGTTACTGTAGTTTTGGGACAGTCAAATGATGAAAGCCAGGTAAACTACCAGCCAGCAGTTCCTGGATATCATTAATCTGAAATTAAGTTGAAATAGTAACCCACAAATATTGTCCTGCCCACCCCTAGTAATTAACTAGTAATTAACCTATTTTTCAATGGGAATTCATATCAGTGCTATAACTTGAGTTTTGAAATTCTGTAGCCTTACACAGGTTGTCCAAATCTGATTGTACATTATTTTAAGTGATTTTCCTTGTACTTTAGAAAATGTATTTGGTTTTACCTTGCATCCAAGGTCTGGCCCAGTATGTGAAGACAGTTGACTATTGATGTTGCATCATTTCCTAAACAGGGAGGAAAATTAGCCACCAATTAAGCTGAGCATACTGTAGAGCATACCTGCACTCTGCCATCTGCAGCTCTGGTTTTAATGAAAGAGTAAATGGCATAGCAGAAGAGCAATTGACCTTCTGCATAATTTTAACATTCAAGTTAAAAAACATGCAGTTTGTTGTCTTAGCCTTGTTTACACAAATGCAGTAACTAGAGGCAGTAAAGCGTCTCTCATCAAATAGCTGAGGCAGTCAAGATGGAAGCACTTAAATGTGGGGTTAATTAGAGCTGCAGTGTATTGTCTAGTTTTCATTTAAATAAGTCCTACAAATTTTGCTTTAATTGATTGAAGATTAGCTGAACGTTTATCATCCCCCTCTCTGTAACATAAAATCTGTTAACTTTCACAAGCTGCTATTGCAGGAATAGAACATTTATACAAAATGTCACGAAAAAGGTTAGCTCCCTGGTGTTACCAATAGGCTGCAGACACTTATAGCAGGGTAAGTGTGGCCCACACAAGTAACAATCTCTGACATAATGTGCATCTTCCATAATCAATTTTCACACTTCAATATGTAAGTTATACACAACATGCCTTGTATGCATATGTACAGCCAAGATATTGCCATATACAAGCTACTTCTAAATTCACAACTAAAATCCACGATGGATTTAGGCTACACAAATTTGACTCACAGCTTATTTAATGTATTTATTTTAAATCTAAATCTCTGCAAAAACAAAAATACATTTTCTTGCTTCTCTATACATTTAAAATTTATTAATTAAAAAAAAGAAACAAACTGAATGTTAGGACAAGATTTTGGAAAATACTGTCATCTTCATATAGTGTACTACACTTGCTTGCTGGTAGTTATTTCACTTGAAAATATAGGCAAACATGCAACTAAAATTAGTTACTGTTTCAGTGAAAAAGAGATTAAAAAAAATAAATTGCAAAGAAGGAGTGGAGGGTTCATTGCAGCACAGAGAAAGTTGTTCCATGCTATCAAAGAAGGCACTGTTGTGGCGTTCATCCACATTAGACTAAACTAACCCTGAACCCCAGCTTCCACGGCTGCTCCTAGCCAGGCAGCCTCGCCCCCTTTGCACTGGTTTTCATGCAATGATATAGCAAGCAGATGAGAAAGGTGGCCTAAAAAAATCCTACCAAAAATAATCACAAAAGATTAAGTTTTTTGTCAGCTCCTATTTCTTTCCTTACTGATTTACTGGTCTGGTGATATGAATGGCAGTGCTGCTGAAGGGAGGGCACAACTATGCTAATGATGGCAGGGATGGAGGGCAGTACTCAAAGCAACCTGGACTTAGACTGTGGATTAGATGGTAATGAAATAGTTAGTATCTTCACAATCATTGTGTGCAGGTGTGTATACGGTGCATGCTGCAGTGCAGTATAGAGATGCTCACTCAAGTTCCCTGAAATTTGACATTGGCACCTTATGTATAGCAATGTAGACACACTGAAAGAGCCATGTATTTATCAGGAATCAGGTACTTTGCATGCTGCAACCAGATGGAAGGGGAAGAAATTCATCTGGCTACTCTGAAAAACAGACAAGCTTCAGGTATTTACCTGTAGCAGATACTGCAATGTGGTTGGTTCCACAGACTGGAATATCAGAGCAGAATTCAATGACCATGGTAAATGCAACCCTTTTCAATCTAAACTGATTGACATACCAGAGTTTGGCCAGTTTTATCCCTCTAACATTAAAACTAAAATTTCATAGTTACCATGAAACTTTTCTGGAATGGGTCAGGTTGGGTTTGTTACAGCAATTTGCTATGAAAGACAGGTTTACGTTCAGTTGGAATTCTATGTCTTGCTTTTGTTAAATGTCATGAATTTATTTGTTTTTACTGTGTTTCCAGAAGAAAAACCCACAGGATTTTTTTTAATATTCTGTCTTAAAATACTAAAATACTAGTTTTAGTTAACACTAAAATAAATAAATTAATAAATAAACTTCCTTTTAAATTGAACATTTCAAGAATCAGTTTGTTTTCAATCTGAGGTCAGAAGTAAATTTCAGAGAGCCATTTTTTTAACCTGACTTATGAAACCTGAAATTAAAGCTTTTCTAATAAAACTTGTTTCCAATGTTTCCCAATCCATATATGTACCTTCAGTAAATTAAAAAAAGAAAATTATTTTTTATCAAGTAAAAATGTTATTGATTTTCAGAGGTCTGAAAACTAGATACAAAACACTCTGATGTAGAAATTAATGTGCAATATACAAGGGCAGAAGGTAATAAGTACAATGCAATAGGATAAAAACTGAAACAAGAGCTGTTCCTTAAAGGAACTCTTCATACATCTCAAAACAATAAAGAATGGACATGTGTAAATACTATCCCACATAAGTTCAAGAGGTTTTAAGGCTCAAAGTATTGCACTTCAAATTCAGCCCATTAATAATAATGAAAGTAAATTAATACAGTATTGCTGATGCACAGCTACAGCTCTCAAACAGTAAATTGCTTGGGTCAAAATCTACTTTTACAGCACAAAGAAATCATAATTCCATGGTGAATTATAATTCCATAATCTCAGTGATGCTCTTAGATATCAAATGTGATTAGTTGTTTAAGTTCACTCCAGAAGACTTGCATGCCTAATTTCCCATTTTATCCAGACTTGTATATGCAGTTTAAGCTACATGACTTTCACTAATGACTTTCATCTGTATCTTCAGAATTACCATTCAACTTCACAATAATACAAAACATTTGGATAGCAAAACTATGTAGTATTTTGCTATCTGTTATAGCAAACTTCCTGGTATCCATAAAGGTTATTATTGAGCAACTCTTGCTCATTCAAGATGCCTTGAAAATGCACAGATAACTTTCTAGGCTCCAGCTGTGCTCAGAGGCTGTCCTCACGAGCCTCTTCTACACAGGCCATGCTTTTGTTGGAATAAGTGCAGTTCTCTTGAACAGGTTTTCTAGTATGATGTAATTCACTGTCAAGGTAAGACAAAAGGTAAGTTGACTTTGACTTAAATAAAGGACAATAAAAGACCATGCTCCAGAGTCTTATGGTGACCTTGTCAAAACTCATGGAAAAATCTACAGTACACTCCTGTGTAGGCATAAAGATTTTGTATTCTGTTAGTTACTGTACACTAGGAAAAGAGTTGAAGAACAAACTGTAGCCATAGCGAATACCCATCTGATCCCATCTGACTTGTCTCCTACCACTTGAACCCTGCCAAACAACAGGAAATAAGCAAGCTGAAATGTGGAATGGAAAACAGATTTTCTTTAGTAATGAAGAAAGTTACATTGACTTAGATGTTTAACTTCAATTGTTACTCACTTAAGAAAAAAGTCAGAAAACCAAGTTCAAATAATAATGAAAAAGATTTCCAAAATTTGAATAGTATACCTGAGCTAGTTCGTTCTTTGAAGAAACAACCTAGGATTTAAACCAGAGCTTATATGTGTGCTCGTGACATAGTCCAACCTTCAGAAAAAGCTGCAACAATGCCATACAACTGCAGAAATAACTCCATTCCTCCTACGATATTTTGGCTTTACAAGCAAATCCACTCAGCTCATCCCAAAACATACTTATAAGTGATATCCCAAAGTAACTTCCAATCTTTCTTCTCAGTTTACTGGTTTTCATAATGATCTGCAAGCTTTTTTAAAAGCACACTGCTGTAGCGAGTTCCTTCCCTTCAAATTGAATGAAATATGTAGGGATTGAGTTAGATGCATGTTATCTAAATCAGATTTTAACTTGCCAGTTAATTACCCAGTTAGGTATGTTCATGGATGCTCAAGTTTGCAATGCACCCATCACAGAAACTATATATGTGTAGGATGTACTACTTCAACTCTCCTATCATAGAATCATAGAATCATAGAATCATAGAATGGTCTGGGTTGGAAGGGACCCCATGGATCACAGAGCTCCAACCCCCCTGCCACAGGCAGGGCCACCAACCTCCAGGTCTGGATCTAGAGGTGTAAGAAAAAATTGAAGCACAAATGACTGTGCCACACATTGCATACAATGTATACACCTGATACAGACTTCAAATTGACTTCAATTAAGTGATTTTCACGTGGCATTAGACAAACACCGAGCTCCTGCTATATTCACATAGTATCAGAAAGATAGTACACATGCGTATGTGGTCAAGCACATTTGGGAATGTTTAAGAATTCCACAGAACATAACTAAGCATTTCAGCCCACTACAGATTTTTCTTCATGACTTTTCAATACAAATACACAGTTCTGATGCTCCATTTTCCCCAAAGGATTTAGAAAAAAATAACAAATTAGTAATCATAATTAACTCAGCAAAATTCTTCAGTAGGATAATGAAATCCAGATATTAGTTAGACAGAAAAGTAATCAAAAACCTCCGAACTGATAGCCACAAAAGCTTTTTATTTCATCTAATAAATTCTGTGATCTATCAGCCTAAATGATTAGTGGTCTGTGAAGACCATGCATTTCAGCCATGCAACATGCAACAAAGCAGCACGTAACACAATGTAAAAATGGCAAAGAAAACCAAGTGATGGCCATGCTAGTATTCGTCAAGGGTCTCCTTACCAAACAGTGAAATCCTATGCCTGACAAGAACTCCAAGTTTGCAGAACAGGCTGAAGACAAAAGAAAAACAAAAGAGGAGAGAAGGGAAAAGGAAAAATAAAAGGGGGGGGAGGGAGGAGAAAGAAAAAAATAACAGCTGATATATGAGCAGGAAAAGCAACATGATGTCACGCAGAAAGAATCAATTATCTGAGCAGAATGTGGGACAGAGTACTAAAGAAAGAGTTTTTAAGTGCATATCCTTAACAAACATGGTTAAATAAGCACATATTATAATTAAAGAAACAAAAAAAAATTAAAAGCAAAGCTAATTAATATAAAAGCGTCCTATGATAATCCACAAGGAAATAATCATCAAAGCTTCAAGAAGTAAAATGTGGTCAGGGTGCTATTCAGGATACCACTGACAATTTGAAAACAAAAGGTCAGGAAATCAGATTAATTGAAGTGTCTGACGGCAAATGTTTAACTAGTCCAATTTGGTTCTTGTCATCTTGAACACAGTGAGAATTTCTTTTAAAATACATTGCTTTTTAAACACACTTAACATAAGAAATAGCCTTTTACATGATTAAAACACAACAAAAATGGATATGATCATGACTTCATTTCACATATTTGAATTAATTTCTGTGCTGATGAGCAGTGTCCCATTCAGGACAATGAAGAACAAAGTTCTGTGTTAATTCATAGAGACAGGAGCACACTGCCCTACCCAAAGTGACCTGGCCTCCGGATTTAGGAGGAGTTAGCTTAATATTTGTGATCCAATTCAGTATGAGACTTTTCTGAGAGCCACACCAATTTTTGTGTTATTTTCTACGCTACAAACCTCCTCATCTGTCATAAATGACATGAATGGTATCATGTCATTTCATTAAGCTATTTAATTACCAGGCACACAGGCTAGTGATCAACCTGTGATTTAAAAGCAAGGGATACCATAAGCATGTCTGCACAGCCTATGGATGAGATCTGAACATGTTGTTCCATTTAGAGAGAAGGGAATAGCGCCAAATGGAAACATTTATGTCCAGAATC
Source organism: Zapornia atra (assembly GCA_013400835.1). NCBI lineage: Eukaryota > Metazoa > Chordata > Aves > Gruiformes > Rallidae > Zapornia > Zapornia atra. Next base: position 19,320 of record VZTU01026019.1, read on the forward strand.
AGGATAGCCAGGTTAATGTGGTGTGGAATCCAGCTAATTAGCCAGTGCACATTGATCCAACTGCTCGGCATTTGAAATGAGTTTGGTGGGTGCATGTTCAGGGATCTTCATTCACTTTTAATTGTATAAGCAGACATATACTATATATTCTTTTATGAGAATCCTGGTTCACCCAGTCCAACAGGAAAAACTGTACAGAAAAGCATGTTGACATCATAACAAAGACAATAAATAGCCCACAATCTATCTTATATTCTAACCTGAAAATGTTACTCTACTCAATGTAGCATTCAGCAGATGCTATGTTTTCGCAAAGTCAGACTGAACCTATTATCCCTAGTGTAATTAGTTTAGGTGAAATTAATAAAGAAATTAAAATTTCCAAATGGCCAGTACTTCAGACTGATGTCCAGAACTAATTTTATACAACAGCAGTAGAACAAGGACTCCTACGATGGTCTAATGGATGAGAAATTGAAAGATCCCAATCCTGAAGAGGCTGGTTAAAAATACAATGGAATACCATGCCACCATTATTTCAGGAAGAGGTTTGACCTATATTTGCCCACAAAAAAAAATCTGGATTTATTTGCTGGACATGGAATGGCTATCGCACTTTTTTACACTGCCACTGCATTATCAATACCCAAAGTTATACTCTTCCATAGCTTAATGAATTCAAGCTTATTCACTGGAAAAAGAAAGGAACAAGGAACTGCCCTTAGCTTGGAAAAAATCCTGTGTGTGAGTTGCACTCAAACAAACCTAAAGGGAAAACTCAACAAAAAATCCAATATTCAGTTTTGGTAAATTCCCTACAATACTGTAGGGAAAAGAAAACCCCACCAAACAAAACCCAAAAAATATGTTGAGAATTTACTGAAATGGCCCAAAACAACCCTTCAGGAAACGGGTCATGTAATGTAGTTTCTAAAATTGTTGCATCTTGATAATTAAGAAATAAACTGCTCAATAGCGTTGGTTATAACTTCATGCAACGTTTCCGTGCATGTTTTCTTCTTTTTGGCTGTCAGGTAACTCAAGTATGGCACCAGCTCTAATTTTGCTGAGCGACTTGTTCAGGAATCTCAGAGATTCTATGCAGTATGTACATGGATTTATTAATGTTTGACATATTCCAGAAGTATGGGATTTATTAGCATGACTTAAAAACTGTAAAAATATTATCCAGGATATTACGGACAGAAAAACAGCAGCTCCTAGAGTGGAAAATTATATAGATGCATACAATTTGATGCACGTATTTGTCTTTGAAAAATGCTATTCGGTCAACTGCCAGATCAAATTAGTCCATGAGGTGACACAGGATCAAGACAGCCAATACTTACTCATGCTTAGTATTGTTGCTAGAAACTTCACTCAACATTCCCACAATCTTGCAAACCCCACATGTCTGTATGACCATCAATCGTCTGCCAGCCTCAAAGAGCAGCAATTCAGTTTTACACGGTTCAATACCCAGTAACAGTCAAGAAGGCAACCATGATACCTGTATATTACAGGTATGCAGTAGGTCCTGCCTGAAGCTCCTAGTCCACCTTACTAAATAGGAAATACAGGTTTAAATTCAATCAGAAGAGAAATTGACAACTTATCTGAGAGAGATGGCCTAAATAATGAATAACTTCAGAGAAAGAATCAAGTGGATATTTCTGTTATACCACTACCATTACTGCTTTTTAGAAAACCAAAGAGCACAAGGGGTGCAACTCTCTCACCTTTTTTTACTTTTTATGATGGACAGTAATAATGATACTTACTGAAACACAGTTAAAAGGTTTTCAGGAATACTGATTTCAGTATATACCTATTTCCAACAGTGAAAACTGATGCACAATTGTATAGCCTGTGCCACAGGCAGTGCCACTGATGTACTGCTGCACATAATGTTGAATTAAAATTCCCTGCATGCTAAAATCGTCACTGCTACCTTTAAAACAACATATAATCATAACTCTGCATTCCTCATTTTATACAAGAAACTTCCTAACAGGAAAAGAAAGTGTAAAAAGTTTAATATGTGTGTTCATAAAAATGCTTTTCTGACTCCCACTTCTCACTTTCCCACAATCAACTGCTGCTGTTCGAAGACAAACATGCATATGCATACACATTAATATTATTTTAAGTTTTACCTTGTCACCATTTCTTTCTCTTTATTAGAGGCATGACCTCCACTGCTGAGAGGCCTACTTGCTGAAGACAAGAAATACAGGCGATGATTTTTAAAATACTGATCAATCAAAGGCAGTACAACCTGAAATTATATCAGAAAGAATTGGTTATCTGAGAGCTTTTATTTACTATGTTCTGTATTACTATCTGTAAGTCACAAATGAACACAGGAGATTTCAAAATGTGCTTTCTTTTTTAAAATATATATATATATTTACTTTAATGTTATTCCTCTTTGAATTTATTTAGTATTCAAGGACCTTAAATGCCATCGGGAAAGGCAGCAGAAAAAAATTTACATATCTCTGGGACTCGAGCCATGGGGGTTTTTAGGAGGACTATAAACCAGAAAGTATAATTTCATTTTATCTCACAATTTAGTATTTTTCCAGTACACATACCCAGATCCTACCATTTCTGTTCATGCCCTTTAACATACATTTAAGAAAAATTCACCTACAACTAGCAGTGGACTAACCACACTTAATTCTAGATGCTATCAAATAAAACTCGCAGCACTTCCTCTTCATTAAGGGCTTGTCCACAGATGTTTTCCTGTTTACTTCATGTAGTGACTATGCCTCAGTGCACTGTAGGTATCAGGGAGGAGGAGATTAAAAATAAACAGCTAATAAGAATCTGAAATTGCTTCATTTTTAGAACATGATGGAAAAAATGGTGGAATACTGCTTTCTGAGTCAATGAACTTGGCAAATAGCACCCTATGGAAGTACTTTAAGGTCCTGAGATAACGGCAAGGATATCAGGGTTAGGAAATGCCACAACCAGCTGTCTTTGATGGTTCACTAATGAATTCAAAAGACATTCTGAACATGCAAACACCACACAAGCTTTTACATGTGAAAGGTATAAGTAGATTTTTCTAATTTATAAGGTGTAAAACCTTCTTGACACTAAAAGGAGAATCATGACAGGAATGACATGATTTTTACCAAGGGGAGGAATAACCCAGCGCACAGTGAGGACTGACCAGCTGGAAAGTAGCTTTGCAGAGAAGGACCAGGGAGTCTCAGTGGACAGCAAACTGGCCATGAGCAAAAAATGCACCCTCCCTGCAAAGAGTCTCCTGGGTTGTATTAGACACAGCACTGTCAGCAGGTCCAGGGAGGTGATTCTTCCAGTCTGTATAGCACTGATAAGGCTGTGTAGAAAGTGCTTTGTCTTGGTCTGGGCTCCCCAGTACAAGATAAACATGGATGTAATGGAGAGAGACTTCAGTGAAGGGTCACAAAGATGATGAAGGAACTAGGAACTAATGGCATGGTTTTAAAACAAGGGAAGAAATAAGGAAGGTGACACAGATACACAGCTGTGTTAATTCTAATAGCTATCGCTAACATTTATCTCCCTGAAGATTGTAAAAGAGAAAAACTTTCAGAATTAGGCTAAGACAGTAAAAAGAAGTTGTAGGGAATATATGAATAACAACACATGAATAGCTGTATATCACGGAGCAAGAAAATAACAAGAATAAGAATATGGTCCTGTCATTTTTTCACATCTATACTTATTTTCAAGCTATTTTTATTAGCACCATTTTTAATTAATGAATTTACCACAGAAAAGTACAACTATAAAAACAATAATCATGTCATTAACAAATACTTTCTCACTTCAAGTACTTATTACATTGACAAAGAATAAGCAAAGATATACTGTACTTTGGCAAAAAACTTGATTTCTTGTTCATATGGAAAGTGTTCTCCTTTGCCTCTGCTGCCACCATCTGCAGAGAGAAGAAAATTAAGCTCTCTGTCATATATCCTAATTACAGTCTACTCTGCACTTGACTTAGAAGGTGTACATTATAAGCATATAATACTGGTCATCTTCAGATGGAGATTTAAAATACTAAAAAGAATATACACACAACTTAAAGTGGCATTTTCGCAAGAAGAAAAGTTACAGCAAATAAAATGTGTAAAGAATAATTGCCCAAATCTTCATAAAAGTGTAAACATTCCATCGTTCAAAGAGATATGGATATTTTTGTGGTTTATTCAGTCTCCCTGCTTTTCCTGCCATTAATACTGTCAGTTATAGCATCTAAGCCTAAACATGAGGCACAGTATATGTTGCATGGCAATGCAACTCACATGGTCACACGGAAGCTGCATCTGGCCAGGTTTTTTGGCTTTTACAGCTCATGTAAGAAGCTGACTCAGGTCACCAAACTACTTTTTTTTTTTTAAATCTTTAACAAAGGCAGACCAAGATAAATCCTTTCCTTCACAGCACTGCTGATGAAACATATGCTAGGTGTTTGTGAAAGAACATTCCCATTGTGAGAGTTAGAGGTGTCTCTACTCAACTACCTCCTCAAAAGAAAATTTCAGAATTTTACAAATGACTGGTTTAGTTTGCTCTATGAAAAACAGATTACATGTGCTGCATAGTAAATATTATTTTGCACATCAGAGATTATCGATTTGTGCATAAATACAAGGGGGCAGCTAATTTTCTTTTTCAAAGAATGAAAGTCATTATAAATTCTGGCTGAACACTGAAACGAATATGGGAAACTGCAATGAATATATGAACTATGTAACTTTCCAAAATTCATCATGTTGATCAACTATACGAAACTAGAGAGAAAACTCCTAGTCCCATATTGTGTAATTAAAAAAATTCTAGTTGTTTTTATAATATTAAACATGTTAGTTAATGATTGTTAAGAAAATGCACGAGGAGTACTGTACCAAACTCCAGAATGTACTGATGGGCTTCATCCACATATCTTATAAGCTGCTGAAGAAAACTGTAAGCAAAGCGCTTCTCAATGGAAGGTGTGTCTAATTCCAGGTCCTTAAGTCCTCTGTAAAAAGAAGCGAGTCAATTTTCACACATGCAGAAGGACTCTCCATGTAGTCTGACACCATTTTCTCTAGTAAATGAGAAAGTGAAGCAAGTAAAGAATTATTCTGTTTGAACTAAACAATACTCATTAGGTTTTGAGCAATTTGTTAAGATACAACTCTGATTTCCCAAACAGATTACAGAAAAGTGAGATCAATACAGTGTTGCTCTAAGTTCTTTTGCTCACCTGTTAGGCACTAGTGTCTCATAGTTCCCTCCAGGTATTGATTCCTGGGTGAGGAAGTTTTCAAACTTCCAGAATACTTTGATTTAAAAAATTGAATCAGAAGTAAATCTAGTCTCCTTCATCATGATTTTTTCTAAAAGCCTGCTTATAATGGAAAAAGTTTTAATGGTTTTGTAGCATTTGTGAAAAATCAAGGGAAAACCAAAACGAAAAGATAGGATTGCAGTTTACGTTTTCCAGAAGTCACTCTGGAAAAGGTGCTCCCAGGCCTGAAGTGCCAGTAAGAGGAATGAATGAGGGCCTCAGCATCAGTAGTTGGAGAGACCGCAGCTTTTGGGAATTTATCTATGGGTTCTACAGAGATTTTTAGCCTGGAGTGTCAGCAGCTGCAGGGGCCTGGTGTGAGTGGATTTGGTGTCTACATCCTCCTGTGTTAGTGGTGTCTGCCACTGGAGCATGTGGGAGCTCCAGTTGCCAGCAACTGCAGTGCAAACGCTGTGTGTCCCAAAAAACAGATGAAGTGGGGGGTGACAGTGTCAGTAAGGCAAGTGAGGGACTTGGTGCCAGCAGCTGGAGTGGGACCATGGGTCACAGGCATGTGCCTGAGTACAATGTGATTGGCAGGGCCAAGTGTTTGTGTTTTCCCTAAGCCTGGTCTGCATAAGGGTGTACCAGACTAGAATGGTCACTGTCATATAAACGATTGGAAAGATATTTCTAAGGCAGATATGGCAGAAAGTCAAGTGGCAAACATACCAAAGAAAAACATGAATCAGACGTTAGCACATGTAGACAGTGCAGACACAGGACCAGCAGGTACACTGAGTTTAACTTGATAGAAAGACCTGCATTTCACTAGCACAGGAGGATGTAGATGCAGCAGAAACTTTTTACTAGATGAGGAGTGCGTCCAAGTTAACAATTATCTTACCATCCCTCTGAGCCTCCCCTTCCTCCAAAAACCAAAAGCCACTTCTCACTTGTGTATGACAAATAAAAAGGATTAGTCAAAAAGGCATGTGTAACCTTGAATACAGCTGAGGAACCTTTTGTCATTTTGACAGGGGATGAGAAAAGAAACCTTTGCTGACTGACATCTTTCTTTGTCTATTCTACTCCACTGAAGAAAAGTAAATTGAATTATTCCAGCTACCCTGAAAAGTTTTACCTACGCGATATAAAAGAAAGGAAGCAGATAGGTTTTAAGTACACACGCTGGTCTAATTAATTCATTCACAATGATTACTTAAATCCATCTGTGCAATGGATTTCATTTACTTACTAATGTTCAAGACATACAAATCTCATATATGCTTTCAGCCTTTCCTAGTGAGCCATATTTTCTAAACTATGTGATGAAGCAGACAAGCCTACAACTGAATTAAAATTTTATTCCAGCTGCATTTATGTCCCTGTGGCAGAGACAGAGTTCCATTTTCCTTCTAGTAGGTGGTATAGTGCTGTGGTTTGGATATAGGATGAGAATAACGTTGATAACACTGATGTTTTCAGTTGTTGTATTTGTAATGCATACATTAAGTCAAGCCCTGCAAAGTTCACATTTTCAGCCCTGCCAAGTTCACATGAAACTGGGAGAGCCCAGCCAGGACAGCCAGACTGGCCAGAGGGATGTTCCCTACCACATAATGTCATGCTTTGGAGGCTACCAGGGAGGCAGGATTGATGCCTGGAAACACACTGGACATCAGAAGTTTGGGGTTTTTCTGGAGGTGGTGAGCAATTGCATTTGTGCATCACTTGTAAATGTTATTGTTATTATTAATTATTGTTGTCATTGTTATTATTTAGTATTATTTTCCCTTCTTATCCTCTTAAATTGTCTTTATCTTAACCCATGAGGATTTTTTCCACTCTTGTCCCCATCCCCTTGGCGGGGAGGGCTTTGCAGTAAGATGCCCAGTGCTGCTGCCAGCTGGGGTTAAACCACAACAATTTAGTAGGTAAATGTCATATTAAAACCACAAGGAATTATGCACATTATTCTGCAGAGAATAGCACGTACATACACAGAATTACAATTTTTCTGTTGATTACTACATTTAGTCACTACTATTAAACTATGGATTGTTTAAAAAAAAATTAAAACATCACTTTTCACTTTTAAAATATTTTAGTAACACTGCACATTAACTCAGTTGAAAGAAATAGGTTGTAGATTTTCGAACTGTCTCTCTTATCAAAGCTATTGCTTTGATATAAATTGTTAATAGAGATGCAAGTGACTGACCTGTAGTGAAGACTCAGTAACTCTATCACATAGAAAATTAACAAGTTTACTAACAGTTGGATTTATGGAGACAGACCAGAAAGAAAAAGTATGCTGCAGTGTTGAGAGGAGAGGCAGAAGACACACAGAGATTCTGGATATCTTGTGCCTTCCAAAAACCCAGCTAACAACTCTATAATCTATTTCTTCCTTACAGTGTTCTATACGAAGGAGCTCATTCTGAAAACAACTATAGATTTTTCTTTTAAAAATTTAGAAAAAAAAAAAAAGCTACTGAGGATTATTAGAAACCTTTTGTGGCATTAATACTGAACAAATACCTGGAGACAACATATCCATTGATTTGTAGAAATTTCAGAATATCCTGCGCTTTTTCTCTGTCCTTGGCTTTTTCTTTGGCTGTGAGGGTATCATAAGGAACAAGAAGAGGATGGTTGCCTCCTCCTACTATGGAACATGAAAAGAATTAAAAAGCAGTTAAAGAGTTATCTGTTGACAGGATGAGTCCCGATATGTAAAAGCATTATCATAATAATGTTAAAGCAAGTTAAAGCAAAATCTAGTCTGAAATAACAGCAAAGAACTTTTCCATTTCTTTACACAAGCCTAAAAATATTCAGATAGAAACTTTAGATGTGGCTGCAAATATAAGTGTGATATAATCAATTACTGGAAATACCAGGTATTGAAGCTACTGCAAAAATCATTAACGAAAAAAAAGTGCTTAACTGTTACAAACATGTATTATATTTAGAGCTCCACTTGGTAATGGTAATCTAGTGGGCAAGTCTGATGTTTTGGGGGGGGGTTGTTTGGTTTGCATTTTTTGAGGAAGTACAGCCCTTAGCATAATATTCTATTATCACAAATGTGATCTAATTCCACCTTTTTACAGTTGCAGACAGACATGCAAAAACGCTAATAAGCATCATAAGCGTACACACCCTATCCATGGACATCATTAAGACTATAACAGATCATTCAATTGCAATTAATACACACAAAGTGTTCAATAAGAAAGGAGAATGATATTTGCAGGTTTCTGGTGGCTAATGTGTATGGAAAAAGCCTGTAATGAAAAATAGGAGTACTCTGTATCTGAAGTTCATGTTACTGTTCTGTTCTTTACACATATATAAAAAATATTTCAAGTGTAGCATATGTACATAATGAAAGAAAAAAGCTTTAACTTCTCTTCCTTTCAGAAATATGAATAGGTAAATTAACAAATCCTGTTACACTCAGTACTACAAAAACTTCCAGAGACTAAAAATCACAAAACATTTAATTAAGAACAGATACTTCATTGTTTCTTCTTCGTCAATTTAAATTTGCTTTGCTTTTTTTCCCCCCAATCTCTTTTCTCAAATACACAACCTAGACTAATCATAGAGAACTTAAAATACTGTAAATAAATAGAATTAATATTACCTTTTGCTTCAAGCTCCATTTTCTTTTTCTTTGCCCATATGTTATGGTAGTTTTCAGCCATCATTTCAGCCATAGCCTTAGGAAAAAGGAGCTCTTAGTGATGTATATTGCAATGGTTAACCCCCAAGAAGGACAACATTCTAATTGCTATTAAATAACAAGTTTTCTTCTCTGGGAAGTTCAATGTAATTACATTTTAATGGTTCACTGAAAACAAGAAAAATTATGATACAGAATTTGGGCAGGATTGGTACATGTGTAGGAATTAGTAACCTAGTTAATAGAAATCTGCTAATAAGAAAAAGGAGGCACCACAAAGAGGAGTGTAGTCTGGAAAGAGTTCTGAGGTGTCCTACGGGCACTTGAGTCTCAAAACAATACCAGCAAGAACATCCTGAAGAGTCTGCTAAGGGAAACAAGGAGCAGCAAGCCAGAGGAATGAATCCTGCTGGTTGTGGCAGACTGACTAGAAACCCGTGGAAATTTCGGGGCCAAGGTGGATACTCATTTGTGCTAGCGCTCTTAGAACCACCAACCATTTTACCAGGGTCTCCATACATGCAGCCACATTTCTTTCCATTCAGCATGAAATTTTCCTCCAGGTAAGTAAATTCTTAGTCTAAATTAAAATCTTTCAGAATGGTAAATTAGAAGCTAGACCTCAAACTCGGCAAAACACTGACAAGCACTCCAGTCTCTAACTGGTAGAAACTAATAGTTCAACATGAAACATCTTTCTAAACCCACCTCTCCTATCCTCCTCTCTGTATACCCTCTAGGTGTACACAGTGGTGGAATTAATTTTCTGTAGATTTCACTTTTCACTTCTTTCATGGACCTACAGAAACATTCTTCTTATCTTCAATAAGGCTTTTGAGTGACCAATATTTCTGAGTACCAACTTATTTGGGAGAATATTCATTAATACAGGTAACAACTTGAAATTTTTCAGCCATATCAAGTTTGTCTATAGCACAATGTGTTTCATAAACTTTTCTCCAGTAGATACATTGTTACACATCTCTCCTGAATGGCAGATACTTTTTATCATGCACACTGTGGCCCTGGTGTTTTGATAATCCAGACTGAGACCTTGGAAGAATGTAGTGTAGTCCAGGTTTTCTTTCCTTGGAAAGCAGGGTGCTATGAAGATCATCTCAATGCGTGGTCTAGCTACTGAGGGAGCCAGGATGTGACCAGATAACCACTTAAGACCAAAACTAGTATTTCCCAGACTTACAGTTTTGGGTATGATCATGATCCCTGCTAGCACAGTATGTGCATAGGATGATGGAAACATTAAATAGCAGAGATTCTTACGTACTAGTTAAAAACAAACAGCTTTGTTCAAAACAACTAAATTTTCCCAGCTATTTAAAACCAGGTTGAATCTTACCCTGAACTCCAACTTTAAAGATATTAAACATTTTTTAAAAGTTCAAAATAACATCGAGTTAATTTTTAAAACTCAGAGCTCATTAATACCTACCGTGTTTGGATATTTCCTAACTGACAATATCAGGGCAACTAATACCTGAAACTGAAATTTAACTAAATTAGCTTAGTTTAGCTTTTAAATAACAGATTTTGAAGCTGGTTTCAAAGACGACCTCTCTTTGTAACTAAGGGTGAATGAGTCACACAGCCAGCCAGCTCTGCTTTATAACTGAGGGCTACAAAGGGAATAAAATTAATGACAAATATTAAGAGAGTATAGCATAAAAGTAAACAAGGGAGTAACAGAAATTCAAACTCCATCTCTTTTGTAGTTTGTGACAAGATGGTTACTTTTCTCTAGGTTTGGTTTACTGCATCATAATACTATGATGTTGATCACATCAAGAGTGGTTTCATGAGCACTAAGCATAGTCTGCAGAGTCTTTTCACTACCCTGAGCCTATACAAATGTTAGATGATGTCATCATAATGAAGCTGTTCCACCACTTTAAGGGAAGAGTGCAATTACAGAAGTAGTGTTATTTAATTATAAATTTTATTTACCTCTTTGGAATCTTTTTGAATGCTTTAACTCAACTAGGATGTTTAATTGGAAGCAAAGTCTTATTATTGTAAAGCTACTCAGCAATCTGCAATGGTTAGAAATATAAGACTAGAGACCATGAGATAGGAATCAAGGAGGGGAAATCCAGTGTGAGAATTTGATCAGAGACACAGTGTAGTACATACTGTTAGTTAACCAGTTACTTTACTACTGCTGCTTGCTTCAGTGCACTATGCCAACTTAACCCCATGTTTCAGGAGTTTTTTGTAGCTAGCTTTGAACACCGTGTTATCATGACTAGACTGGTACAAACACTCATGCTAACCAATTTAAAACTATCTAATGTATGTCTACATAATACTGTAATATACCCAGAGTAAATTAGCAGGCTGTAAAAATTAGCACAATACTCCATCAAATGCCATGAAAAAAAATAATCTAACCTTTCTAAAGACAGAAACATAATTTGCTCATCAACAAAAAACATACTGTTCCAGTAAGAGCAAGCTACTAGTCTGTCAAATCCTACCCTCAACATTTTCATTCTCCACACTCAGTATGTGTGTTAACAATGGTTCCTGATTCTTAATTCTTCAGTTTAGAAAAAAGAGCAATGACAAAATGTTTTGGGATGATGGTGGAGAAATGAATGATGAACAGAAAAAAGCTGATGCTGCAAGCTATTCTAAACAGGATTCTATTTGAAACGACAAATTTATGCAAAAAGAGCTGGGAAAAATCAGTCCAGAACTAAAATAAATTTGGAAGCATTTGAACATGATAGGTTTTTTTAAAACAAAAGGGGATCAAAGAGCAATGATGAAAAAGACAAAAAACCCGAACAAAACACCAACCCAATCCAAAATCAAAGCATATCAAATAAAGTAACATAAGGAACCAAATTTGTTATAAATCAGCTAGAAGAAAAGAAAAAAAATGTAAAGAAAAAGGTAGACATATTAAGTGCTTCTGACTTACATGCAAGTCTCTGGAGAGGGTGACATTGCTCATGTCAATTGCTCGAGGAGTGTAACCATGGGCTGTATCTACAGAGATCTGAACCGAAAGAATGCAAAACAGTTCATTTATTTATTTACACACTTAAAGGCATCCATAGCCATCCAATTCTAAAAAATAGCAAACTAAAATCGTATTATACACACTATTAATGTGTAATCACCTACTGTTGTAAATAATTCTCCTAATTAATGTAGTTAACTTTAAATCAAGGGAACAAATACATTCTATTTTAGTTTTGTTCAGTTTGGGGTTCTTTTAAATGTTTATCAACATAATAATTTGGAAGAGGGAAAGAAAGTGACAGCTTCAGTGACCAGAAACCCAAACCAATCTTCAGAGTTGTAAAATTGCTTGTGAAAAAGTTTTTCACATATTTTTATGCCGTGGGTTTATTTCATCCCTTGTACAATCAGAAATTGGAGAGCAGATTTTTCATGCCTTTAAAAAAAAGTTTTTAATGAAATGGCTCACTTGACTGGTTTGAGATATGCGACGAGTCCGATTATACAGTGCCATGGAATCTCCTTCACGTGTTCTTTCAATTCTCCATCCCCATGCCAGCATAGTTTTTAGTGATTCTTTGATTGGCCATCGATAAATTTCTTTCTCCTAGAAGAATGCACATGCAATAATTGCCTTGTTCATTATGTAGCTGTACAGAGCAAAGAATAACTATTGGTATTTTTTCTGGTTATACTGAGATACAAAGAGATGTGCTGAAATTCTCCCTTATGGCCCAGGGATGCTGCAAAGAAGCAAATAAATTATTTAAGACATTAAGAAGTTTATTTATAATT
>VZTU01026020.1:0-14011 GCA_013400835.1 Zapornia atra
ATCCAGGGCATAATTAACTATTCACAGGTGAAATTAGCAGATAGGAGTGTCTGTCGTGAGCAAATTGAATAGACCCTGATTATATCAATAGTTTTCAACCAGTGTCCCCTGGTTATCAAACTATCAAATAAATTTGTCCACTCTCTCCTTTTCTGGGAGGAGGGGGTTAGGAGGGAGGGAGAACTTTAATTATCCGGCCACGGTATATGGCAGGTCATTAATAAAACCTAGTTATCTGGCTGCAGGTTTTATAGTTTTACTGTTATCTATCTTTTATCTAAATAAACATTTGGAAAATGTCCTTAAAATTACTGGAGATACTTTGCCCCTTCTCCACCAGATATTTGAAAATGAAACTTTGCTGGATTTTACTATACAATACATGGCGTCACCTCAAAGACTCCCACCTTCCTCCTCCTACCTCTATAATGGAATGATAGAGTTTGGCTGTACATACATTGATGGATCTAACCAACCTGCGAATGCAGATAAGGGTAAAATCACTTGATGGGTTAGTTCTCCTTAATGTATATTTACTCAGCCTTTATGTTATGTATGCATTTTTTTACTTGCATGCCACATATATCAATGACAAATGTAAGAATTGAAAAGCCAGTAATAACATAAAAGAACAGGGTTGGGTTTTTTCCCCCCTCTCTATAGTGCAAGTGCCAGAGACAGTATCTTTTCATTTGAATAAAGAATAGTAGGAAATTAACATTTCTGGGGTCCTGGTCCTGATTCTGTTCCAAGAAAAAACAATTTCTAAACTCAAACTGACTTACACAACACAATAGAGGTTGCCAATAATCAAAGCTTTACATTTCATTTACGCTGTATTTTTCAACAAGTATTACAATGATGCTTCTCATAAAGGAATATGAATAGTTATTTTTATATGCATTTATATAAGCTCAGTATGGAAACAGTCCATGTAAATACTTCTGAGGATAACAAATGTATAGGTACATTTTCTCATTTGACAATTTTCAGTACTTTCACTTCTGTCTACAGGATATACTATATAATATCTTATTTTTAATAATACCTATTTCCTTTTTCCTGTTGACCTTCGGAAATGTGAAAATCATAGCATTGTGTTAATTAGGAAAGGTCTTGGTTATCCATAACTTAAGAGGGTGTATATATTCCAGCTTGGGTTTTGTTGGCTTTTTCCTTCTTTCTTCTGCATATACGGTTTTTATAATTCTGGGAAAAAATTTTCTAAGGCTTTCAAGTAAAAAAAAAGACTCTGAACCACATGGCAGGTTGGTGAAAACAGCTTAGTTCCCATTTGAAAAAAACCCCAACAAACCAATGGACCTGTAAGCATCAAGCACATGTGTAGCAGATTTCATTGGTAGAATTGTTGATTCTGGTGAGTACTATCCATGTGATCAGGAACAAACGCACATAGGACACACTGTTGGGATGGGAAGTGAAAGGAAAGTTGATGTACTGAAGTCCTTTTAGAAGTATGTTGGGATTACAGAAACCCCCTAAATAAATGCTCTATTAGGTAGAAGAAGAAAAAACATGGTGAGACCTCTCTGTGATTTTACATTTACAGCATTACGATTCCTTTTGATACAATAGGATTATTCCTGATTTAAAGAGTAAAAGCACTGATGGAGGAGTGAAAAGTCTCTCTTCATGATACATCTCTGTAGTAACAAGAGCTTGTGTTCACAGCAAGTCCAGGTGGCCTTGGTATGAGCAGAAGAGGGGGTCTACTTGAAGGACTCACACTACTGTTTTGGAGTAGAACTTGGAAGAGGGCTTATATACTTTTTCCAGCTGGCATATAATGGTTCCTATTTAACATCTAAACTGTGGACAAATATCAGTAATAAATACATCAGAATTAATGCGGTTTCATTGAAGTCAAAGGAACTGCCAACCTGTTGAAGACATAGCCCTCTGGGAATTTTTTATCTACATAATATAGAAATGCAGAATTTTGAAAAAAGTAAATAACTGTCACAAAAGAGAAGGGGAAAAAAAACCCCATCCATCAGTAAAGTAATTATGCATTATTCACAATTTCTAAAGAATAAATCTCTGATCAGCTGTAGCAATCATAATTCTTTGTTGACTGAGGTCAATTAAACACATCCCCTTACTTTTTGAAAGATATCAATCTGAAACACATCTTTAAATAGTGATAATATTGGAGAATTGACCCTTATATCATCTCTACTATATTGTCTTGGCATTACTTTTATATTTTCTGTGTTAACTATATATTATAAACAAAGATTTTCTTCCTTTGCAATTACAGTTACCCCATTTTCCATACATTGGGCTTTAGTGGTGATATAATTAAAAAGTAGTGCTTTGCACAGGCAGTATTGCACATGGTGAAAAATGGTAGCTATTTCCACACTTCACAGATCCAGCTGCTCTGAGCATTAAAAATTACTTAAAACGCAAATTTATCGCATTGTGATTACAATGGATTGTGTTGTTATATATTAATTGAATTGTAAATTGCTGTTTTAAATTAAAACACAGCTTATTAGGAATGGCAAGAGAATAATAAGGGATGAAGTAATGTTTCATGTAATTGCCAAAATAAAATAAAAAATCTGAAGGGGTGGGGGGGAAAGTATGTTCCAGGCAACTACCTCTGGTGAAAAATTGCCCTAGAGCTATTGATGGACTGTGTATTTCAGGTTTTTTTCAGTGAATAACAGCATTTAGCCTCAGAACTTAAGGAAGTTTTTGTAGCAGCCTAATAATAATAATGGTAATGATAATAGTAATATTAATAATAGTATTAAAAATAAGCCTGTGGATGAACTATCTGCAGATAAACCACCATGTTTACAAACACGTTCTTTTCCCATATCAGTTCCAACTGTATAAAAAAACAGAGCCACTGGCTGGCAGTTACATTTATGTGGGCAGTCAAGAAGATTATCAGAAAGTTGAGGAAAAACACCATTGGATGCAAAAACAAACCCCAAAAACTTTTGGGATGACATATCCTCTGCAAGTGATGTTATCCAAGGTATCTAGGAAGAGTATGACAACTAAGAGCATCCAAAGAGGAGCAGTGAAGCTTATGAAGGGTCTGGAGCAGAAGTCTTATGAGGAGTGGTTGGGGGAAGTGGAGTTGTTTGGCCTGGAGAAAAGGAGCAGAGATGCTATCACTCTTTATAACTGCCTGATAGGAGGTTGTAGTGAGGTGGGTGTAGGTCTCTTCTCCCAAGTAGCAAGCGGAAGGACAGAGGACATGGCCTCGTGTTGTGCCACGGGAGATTTTGCTTGGATATTGGGAAAAATTTCTTCACCAAAAGGGTTGTCAATCACTGGAACAGGCTGCCCAGGGAAGTGGTTGAGTCACCATGCCTGGAGTTATTTAAAAGATGCAGATGTGGTGCTTAGGGACATGATTGAGTCATTACACTTGGCAGTGCCAGGTTAATGGTTTAACTTGATGATCTTAAAGGTCTCTTCCAACCAAAGTGATTCTCTAATTCTATGAACCTATGGTGCCTATCTTGGCTGTGAAGTTACTTGGTTCTCTTTTGGGCAAGGTCCTAGGAAGTTATAGAGTGGTATAAAGGACACAGAGCAATGACCTTTTCCCTCCAGCCCAAATAAAACAATCCTGTCCCTCCCCCAAAGAGCCATGGTGACTGCTTGTCCATTTCAGCACATAAACATGGATCAAGATGGCTCTCAACCACTGAGCAGCACTGCTTAACACCAGGGTGGCTTATTCTTCTTTATTATTGGAGGGATTTAGGGAATGTCATTTAGTGAGGAAGACTTGTTTTACAATGAAATCTTTTCACCCTGAAGCAGAGACTCTTGGATTTCAGAGAAGGTTATCTCTCCGTTCAATTTACCATTCCGTAATCTCAGCCAGTCTCCTGCCAGTCAGTAGCTTTTGGAAGGCAGAATTAGAGAGATTCAAACAGTGACAGACTTGTGTCTCCAGTCCTGTTTAAAACATATTGCTCAGGATTCTGCTAGGACTCTATGTGCACCTTTGAAGACTTGCTTTCTGATTTATCTTTCCATGAGGCTAGCTTTTCAAGTGGCAGTACCTCAGGACAGCAGTGAAAATCCTTCCTGTTGAGTCTTCTCATTGACTGTAGATTTTTTTTCCTAAGAGCTGCTGCTGAGTTTCATTTATGGCAGATGATCAGTGCCCTTGCATGTTTCATAGGCAGATCTGAGGTGTCACATGCTGCCTGCGGAAAAAAGACTCTTTTTCGACTGACTGGAGAAATATCCATTTATGTAACCTCCCATGTCTTATTCATCATTAGCTAAAACCTCCTAGAGCTCCACATTCCCTATGTGAGAGGAGTGTGGCAGGATAACTATGTCAGCATATGCAAAGACACCTGACAATGTGGGTTCACTCTCTCTGAGCTCAGGCTTCCTCAGGGAGATCGCAAAGAACAGCTCAACGCCGGATGTGTCTAAGGAGGTCCATGCAAAGCCAGTCAGTCATACGTGTTTCCAGCATAAAACCTGCACAAGGGTGTCTAGATTTGATGTTGCATTCAATCAACCAGTCTGCTGTTCACTCGAAGACTTTAAAATCCAGGTAGAGATAATGGAAGCATTATTTGGATTCCCTATAGAGTGACCGTGCATAAGTTGAGGAGAAAAATTTAAACCACCCCCTCTGCCCCCTCCAAAACCCCAAACCAACCAACATCAAAATCTAAAAATAAAAACTGGTTTTGAAAAGAAAGTGATGGTATCTAAGATGTTGTCATCCTTATGGATATTCATCTGATATCCTCCCCTCTCCCTCAGAGTCCTTGTATACTAATGGGAGCTGCATTTTTATACTCTACACTGGAGCCTCCTTAAGCACAGAAAGCATTTGAGCCTTGGTCTCTTATGTTTTGTGTGCTTTAAGCTATCTCTAACCTAAACCTAAAGAACAGCCCCTTCTTGATAGGGCAAGGCAGATGGAATCTCATATCAGAGTGGTTGGACCCTGCTGCTACAGAAGGGGGGTGAGTGGAAGGGACCAGTTTGTCTGTCTGTTTTCAACTGTTTTTCACATTCTGCTGCATTTGAAGAGCAGCAAATGGCATAAATGTATTTCAG
Source organism: Zapornia atra (assembly GCA_013400835.1). Taxonomy (NCBI): domain Eukaryota; kingdom Metazoa; phylum Chordata; class Aves; order Gruiformes; family Rallidae; genus Zapornia; species Zapornia atra. Next base: position 5,083 of record VZTU01026020.1, read on the forward strand.
GGAGTTGAAATGGTAATGGCAGCAAAGTGTGAAAAGCACAGGCAATAAAACTATACCTGGACTTGTGATGAGCAATCACTCTACCTCATGCAAGAGTTCACTCCCTGGGATGCAGAACTCCTACACACCAGAAGAAGCAATGAATCCAGTGAGGATGTTTTGGGGTGGGTTTTATTTTCCTATAAGAAGATTGGAATGTGGCTACTAAATGCTGTGGTATTCCTGCTAGGAACCACTTATAATGAAGAGCAGAAAGTAACTTCAGTGTGGCAGGAGGAGTGCCTGGCCAGAAGTGCAAGTCTAGTATAGACAACTGACATAGCAAGGAACATGTGGCTCACTATCTGTTGTCACCTGCAGCTCTGACAGTGATCTTTATCCTGCAGCCCAAACTAGGAGAGAGGTGACAGATATGGCATTTAATGCAAAATAGGTTGCAAGATACTATGCTCATGGGAGGTACCAGACTCAGCAACTCCCTTCAAGAAAGTGCTTTGCTCTTTACGTACATCATGGAATGGATTTTTTTGGGGAGTGGGGGGGTGGGGGGATGGGGTTCTGTTTCTCTAACTTTGCAGCCCTCTAAACTTTTCATTCTGCTCCATAAACACTACTTGAGTAAACCTACAAATTATTACACACATTTCTGGCCACTTGTTGGAAAAAAAAAATTACATAGGAATAGGTGCAAAAAAGGTCAAGAATGATGGTTAAGTGAGCAGACAACCTAGAGTACCAGAGGAAATATAAAAGAAGTTGCCTTGTTTATCCTAGAAAAATGAAAGGCAAGAGGAGTTAAGACTGCACTGTATAAATTCAGCAGGTTGCTATATGCCACAGAAGGAAATGAGCTATTTAAGAAAAAGATAATGTTAGCAATGAACAAATTAGTATAAACCAGTCATGAATAAAATTAGACTGGAAATTAGAAAAAGGTTTCTAAGTGCCAGAGGAGCAAGGTTCTGGAACAGCCCTCTAATAGGACTTGTGGAGGGCAAAACGCCTATATAATGTAAAAACATAGTCTGAAATAAGTGTTAATAAAGGTATCTGGTGTAGTTGTCTACCGCATCGAAGACTCTCTCAGTGACCTGTCAGTTTTCTGCCAGCTTTTCATCCTATGTGGCTAAATGCTGAAAGGTTAGAGAGGAAGTCTGTGTAGATCTCTGGTCTCCTAGCTCAAAGGTCAGCATTGCAAACTTGTGAGTTTCCTTTATGTCCCATTATGGCGTTAGCTTTAAAGATTCACCTTACAGAGGCTGCAAATATATAAGAAAACTTCCTTTCTAGAAGAGAGGGGGAAAAAAGGTGGCTGTTTCTAGCCTTTCTGGCTGCAGAAAAGAGTGTAAAACCTAAGTGTGATTTAAAAGCTTAATAAAAGAAAGGCATATAAGGCATTTCATATCTTTAGCTAATTAACAATTTCTGGCTATAAATAAGTTCTCATTCTTATTCTTATTCCAGCTTCCTTCCTTGAACCATTACTCTCCTCAGTACTTTATAGCATGCTACAAGTTTCTTTCTCCCCTTACCCCAGAAAAACCCACTATGGCCCACTCAAACTATGGCCTCAGGCAGGACTTTCTCATCCCCTCCATGTGAAAAATTTTAGCTCTAGACTTATTTTTCTGGTACACGTGTCACCTGTATCACCACATTCAACCTCTTGGATAGTTCCTTGACAGTTGAAACCAAAGGAAAAGAGGCTTTAGAGCCAGTCATTGGGGGAGTGTGGTCAGTTATTCCTATTTTGTCACTTGGTAGGGAAGGATATGATACCACTTCAGTAGCACCCATCTGTCAGCACAGTTCTTACCTATGGGCATCACACAGCAAAGAGTCAAGTGTCACTGGAAGCCACCAACCTTGTGGCTGTACTGAACAACTCAGTGATGATTCTGGTTGGCTTGCTGAGATGATGCTAGCTTTCACCCAGTCTCCTGTTCATGAGGTCAAAACCAGTGGAGTCATAGTCCCCTTTGGTCACCTACCTTTGACAGGTGGTTTCTGGACAATGTATCTGGTATCAGGTGTTTTTTGCAAAAGCAGTTTTTACCACAGTTCTTCAACCATATGATCTTATGAGGTTAAAATTGGGTTTTTGTCAATAGGGAGGTGGAATTTGAGAAAAGCATCAAGATATGCTTGTCAACCGCTTTTCTTCATAGCATCCACCACACACCACATCCTTAGAATCATAGAATAACAGAATATGCTGAGTTGGAAGGGACCCATAAGGATCATTGAGTCCAACTCCTGGTTCCACACAGAACCAGCCAAGTCAGAGCATGGGACTGAGTGCACCATCCAGACACTTCTTGATCTCAGCTAAGCTCAGTGCTGTGACCACTTAGGAAGTTAGGCACTCAGGGACTTAAACTATCTCAAATCTTCTATGGCTATGTGGCCTTGATAATTTAAAAGGTTGTCTATCATCTTGGGATAATGGTCACTGTTGGGATATAATATGTCAGGTCTTGCCTACATGAATAGCAGAACCCCACCATGTGTCTTTTCTAGCTACAGGAATTGATCTCAGCTACCTTTTTGACTCAGTGCTCTCACACCACAGATCACAGAACCTCTACTGTTAAAGCATGCCAGATGCTGATGGAGCTATACTATGACTTGCATTAAATCTATGGTGCAACTTACAGCCCCATAATGGTAAATTTTTCAAATGTTGGCATTCTGAGAAAATATCTATATTTCATAAATAATGCTTCAGTATATAGAGTGTTTAACAGACATTTAGCAATTCCATTTTACGGGTTTGTTACTTCAGTCACATGGATAATAACCTCATAATCTCAGCCCTCAAATACAGGAAAGTGTCAGTGTGTTCCTCTCCCAGTGTGCTCAGGCAGCAAGCCTGAAAAAAAAAAAAAAAATCTCAGCTACTCCATACCTTTGCAGTTCAAACAGGAACCTTTCCAGTTGCTCTCAAAGCTTCATCATCTCTGTGATCTCCATACCACACTGTCATCCTCTTAAAAACACTTAAGGAAAACTTCTCTGAACAGCTCTACCTGTGAAAGCAGCATTCATTCATCTCTGAGTCACAGGGAGAAGATGGTGAAAAAAATTACTTTCATGGAAAAGGAATAGGCAGAAATAGAAATGAGAGTATTGGTAACCATATATGTCATTGGGAAAAATATACAGTTAAGCTTTTTCTCACTCCAGCGTGGGGAAAAAAGTCTGAGTCATCCTATATTTGTAATTAGCACTCAGGAACCCATTACAAGTATAGCAGTACCTCTGATGGCCCAAGCCAGCCTTGTGGATTTTCGCCATTTCTCATGAAAATCAGGCTTCTGTGATCTGCCTGTCCATCAGGTCATCCCTCCTGCCACAGAACACGTTCCTCCCTCATAACTTCCATTCTGCCATCCCAATTCAGTCAAAAAACTAACCCTTGAGCATGTGGCCCACCCCCCTCTTTACTGCTTCTCCAGCCTCCATCCCCAAGATCACTCATTCTGGAGGCATTTCGCAGAACTATGTCAGGGACAGGGGGAGATATGACCAAGCTCTGCCCCTCTCCCCACTCCATGGATGGGCTCACTGGGGGGAAAGGCAGAAATCTGCGGGTGTCTGCAGGAGGAGCTGCTGGTGGTGGGGCATCCCGTGAAGCAGGGAAACTGCAGCAGCACTTTGGAGGGCATACACACTCTCTGCTAGTTCTGGCCGAAGGGTGATGGTTCAGGACAGCTTCACACAGCTCAGACACCTGGTCACACAGCCTTCATCACACCATGCAGGAAGACCTGATGGAATCCAGTGCGAGACCTCACACACACAGACACACAGACACACAAAAAGTAGCTCGTGATCACAGCCAGGTCCTCAATTTATAGCCGAAGAACCATATTGCAGTGGTATGACATGAGGTCTTAGACTCAGCTTTCCCTTCAGAGGAAAAAACCCAGGCAACCCAATATCTACTATGGAAGCTTTTCAATTTGAAAAGGAGAGCTGCATAAAAGTGGGATGTGAAAAATAAAAGCATTCAAAAGCATAAAATTCTTATCATAAATGTTTACATCTTTAACAATATAACAATTTCTATTATATCATATTGTATTGCAATGTATCATATAATATCATATCATATCAGGTCATATCATATCATATCATATCATATCATATCATATCATATCATATCATATCATATCATATTTATTATCTATTTCCCCCTATTAGAAAATCAGGCTGTAGTTACAACATCTACTTTAAAAATGCTCCCATATCTAATTAGAGCAAAACATCGGTAAAATAAGGGGACCGATGGCACTAAACTAGTGTCCTTCAAAAACTGGAACTCACATTGAAACAACCAAAAGAAAATGGAACCCCAAGTCTGGTGAACAAAATCAGGCAGGCCAAAATATATAGAGGCCCAACATTAACAGAAGCTACATTTACTCAACAGTAAATTAATAACAAATATATAAAAAAATTACAGTATTTGAAAACATTTTCAAACTTGCCCACAGCAGAGAGCTTATCAGAGAATCAACATGCAATAAGAGCACTCAGAAAGTGAGGTCATAGCATGAAAAATAAAAGTCTTCATTGTTCACTGCAAAAACAGTTAAATGAAATGTCACAGTGTGAACACCCTTCTTTTCAGGGAACATGCAAGAGCATCCTTAAACTGAAGAAATTTAGGAAAACATTTTTGGCAAATCAAGAAAATAACTAGTAAAAAGTTGTCAGTAGACAGTACCCACTGCAGAGGTCTAAGAAAATTTAAACATGACATTGCTAAACCATGACTGTGGTACAATAAACTGTTTAAATTGGCCTCAGTGCCAGGGAAATGAAAACTGACAAATGTGGCATCAGGTTTTAAAAAGGACCCCAGGGTAATCCAAGAAACAACAGGGTGACATCAGTACAAGGAAAACTGTGTGGAATTATACAAGAGGATAGGGCTGGCAAGCCCAGGGATAAATTCAGAGCCATGTGCGAGGCAAGGCCTTTGCAAATGCAAGCCACGAACCCTGCATTCGTTGGCTTTCATTGAAGGAGCAATACCCATGTGGTTAGGGCTGTCCTGAGGGACAAGGGGTTAAGATTTCTGAAAAGCTTTTGTCAGAGTCTTCCACCAAAGACTCTGAGAAACTGAAAGATAGTATTTGATGGACTGGATCACTGTAAGAGGTAGCTTAAAGTCTTCAGCAGCACAGACAGCTCTGAATGTTGCAAGCACAAGTACATGTCTGGTCAGGATGACATTTTGCCCTGGGTACCAAACAAATCCTTCAGTTGTCTCCTGTGACTGAACCAGGACTCTTTCCACTCCCCCCTCCAGACCACAGATCTTCCTCTTTCTCTGAACAGTGGGTTTGACAGACTTTTGGGCAACAGAAGAGGACATAGATACCACTGAGGTGAAAAAAAAAGTTATCTTTCTCCTTCCTCCCATCTCTGTCACTAGCAGAAGAAATTTAGCAGCATCACTTCCTCCAGTGCCATATCTGCAGCATGTCTCCACTGGTACATGTTTGGATTTGCTCCCAAAGGGGTAAGGAAGATCAGTGTTGTGCCACAATAGTGGGGTGCAGAGGGCAGATGGGGGATGACTCTCAGCAGGGCTCTTTTGCTGCCTTCACAAATCTGCAGGCAAGACACTGCCACCTCTACTGAGGATTAAAGCCAGAACTGACCTGAGTGTCTCTAATGAGGGCAAGTCCCAGCTGAGGGCATTCAGTGTGCTGGTGCTTGTGGCTCTTGAGTAATTACATCATGAGAGCAATTTTATAAGGCCATAAGCACACATTAGGTGATGAGGGGTAATGAGCTTTTATGCAAGGAGACGGTGAATATATTTACAACTGTAAAAGGTCTGTTAACAAGCTACAAATTTCTGCCAGGGACATTTATTGTAACTAATTCTGCGAGGGACACGAACCTTCCCCTTTTTACCACGTTAAGCATACGTGTTGAAAAGTGACTGAGGGGAAACTCAGAACAAAACACACAAAAAATGAATGCATGCAATGAAAAAATTGAGATGAGAGTCTGTACCAACCGTGGTGGGGTGGGAGGGGAGAGAGAGTGGTCTGTCTCCCTGTGCTCAGAGCTGCTGAAGCAGGCTCCTTCTCCAGGGGTACGAGGCTCTGATGAAGGATTTACCCGTTCCAAGGAGGACTGGTTCTGATGACGTGTCTTGCCTGAAGCATTAAGGATTTTACAAAGGAGCAGGAAAACCCCCCCAATTTTTCTCATCACCTTTTTTTTTTTGTCTCCATCTCTGGAGATATTCAAGACCCCTCTGGATGCCTACCTGTGCAATATGAGCTAGGGAGCCTGCTTTGGCAGGGGGGTTGGACCCAATGATCTCTCGAGGTCCCTTCCAAGCCCTATGATTCTGTGATTCTGTGATTCTCATCTCCATTTTGCATGTCACTCGCAATATTCTGTGGGCAGATGGTGTTTCAGCTGATGAGCTACATACTAAAGCTGTGATGAGGACCATCAGTATGTAGCTAAAGCTAGTGGACCCAAAGATCATCAGGTTTGTTTTGGCTGTACTCTTTTCTATGCAAAGCTTTCTACTTGTTGAGGCAATGCCTATTCTGCTGTAGTCAGCTTTCCAATGTTTGGCTTCACCGGTGCCCTCTGATGAACAGTTTTCTGAACTGATGCATACCTGAACAGATGAAATGATTAAATGATGCTAAATCATTTCAAGAGAAGGCATCCTTCTGATCTGCACGTGATGCAGATCAGTCTTTTACAGCTTAATGCGTTAGTATGATAATACTGGAAGAGAAATCGCCCAGGTATTATTAGGAGAGAGGTAAAGACATTCCAGTCTTTCGCACCAGGGTGTGTTCCCACCCTGTGCTCTGCATTCCTTCTTTATCAAGCATTCATATTTCTGCTGTGCACTAGCAGATGACATGTAAGGGTAAAAAAAGCCTAGAAAAAAACCCAAAGATGATTTGATATAAAAAAGATGCCTTTCTTGCACAAAGCGTAATGGTGACCTAAGTACTGCTACAGTATCATTTCTACCTGAGCAGCCTATCCTCTGGTTAAAGCATTCATACTCACAGATCAGTTCGCTAATCTTTCTTGTGTGTTTCTGAATTCAAGCTTTATCTTCTCCAATCCCCTACAGCAATGCATTCTAAAATCTAATCATATGTTATGAAAAAAAACTTTGCTTTAAATTCTTCCCAATAACTTAATTTGGTTGTCACGGGGTTCTCTGAAAAGGATAAACCAGTGATTTTTCCCTGCTACACTTTGTTATATCTTCTGTTGTCCAAGCTGGAGATTCCTAGATTATTTTCATCTTCCTTCACGTGAAAGGAGCTCTAAACCACCGATTCCCCTGGTTGTGTTTCTCAGGAGTACTTCTGGGTCTCCTGAATCAGCCTGAGTGTGTTTCTGTTGCCACCTTCCTGCCCTTGGGAGCCAATGCTCTTAGGAGCAAGAGGCAGATGAAACAGTCATCTCATATAACGATGGTCGAAAAACTTCCTTCTGTATCCATAATCCCTGAAGACTCTAACAGCAATTTTAAAAAACACCCACAGATTCAGCAAGTCTGGAGTACGTGGCTTCCAGGAGCTCTGCAGGGTGAAACTACGGAAGCCTCTGGGTTGTCATTCTCAGCAGAAGCTGGAAGGCAGCTTCCTCCTGGCCCTCCAGCATTCCTAGCATCATCCTGTTGCTGCTCAAAAATGGGAATCCAGAGAGATCTGTTAACAGGCCTGTTAACCTGACCTTATCCCATGGAAAATAAAGGAGTGATTAAAATGGTCCTTTGATAAAAACTTTCAAAAGCATCCTGCTCTGGAGAAATTTATATCAGCCCCTGCTGCCCTTCCCGAATCTCCTTGTTTAAAATAATATCCATTGCTTTTAATCTTGAGCTGCTGCTGTATGCCATCTTTGCAAATTCTGTTAAACCATCATAGGTGAGCTAAAAGCATTGTTTAAAACTGTGCTGCTTGAGGAAGCTGAGTAACGTCCCATTCTAGGTATCTTTTCCAAGTCAAGAATGAGTGATCGGCTGTGAAATCCAATCACAGCCCCAAATATTCAACGGTGCTTGGGACACAGCTTTGGTTTGGACAGCTCTTTCATGTGAAAAACTGTCCTGGGAGTGCCAGTCTATAGAAAACCCTTTTGGGGAAGAGGATGCCGAGGAGCCTTCAGCCTTCAGAGTTCCCAGAAAGCCATCTCTTGGCAGTTGGAAACCCGCAGAGGTGATGACAGCCTCCCAGGCTGCGGGCTCAGCGTGTGCTAGGGGTCTGTCGGTCACCGTAGCTTTTGCAGCTGCAGTATTCGCACACGGTAACTCACTAACCAGTGGTTAAGCCCAGTGGCAGATACTAATAGCAGCAGCCTCTTTCCATTTCTCAAGTCCATTTTAAATTAATAAGAATGTTCCCCTTCTGTTTTTCATCCACAAAGAGACCCCCTTCGCATATTAATTTAATGTTAAATTGATGGATTAAATTATACCAAGCTCAAAATCAATTCTGCACATATTCATTAGAACGGACTAAATCCCTTAGTAAGGATAAAGCACAGAAAATGCATTTAGAGACACTGATAAGTCCAGGTCCATTATATGTCATTTTAAACAAAGAGCAAAAAAAAGGCCCTTTGGAGACGCTCTATCAGCTATTAAACAGAGACATTGCATGCACAGGGAGATTGATGATTAGCATTTCCATTCTCAGAACGGCTCTCCCTGGGCTGATGATAACAAGTAAATGCCTCTTCATGTCTTTGTCACAGTTCACAGAGAAGCAGATGCCTAGACTAAGCTTTTCTCCTTTGTCTTTCCTCTCGTGCAATCAGTTAACAAGTGCAAAAGCACAACACTTTCTGCTGTTTGCTGGAATTCTTTGATCTCTGGTAGGATCTGGTGGCAATTTTACCTCTTCTTTTTTTTTTT
>VZTU01026020.1:14026-99193 GCA_013400835.1 Zapornia atra
TTCTTCTTTTTCCCTGTTCTGGCCATTTCTTTTCTGTAAGCCTCCCTGATTGTAAGCTCATTACATTACTCACTAGCACGGGAGGTCTCTCACTTGATAATGTGGGACAGACCATCTTTCATGTGGCTGCTGGCCAAGAGAACCTTTTCAGTCTACAGAAAGCCAAGCCCAAGCCGCATACCTCTTCAGCTTTCACCATTCCAGCACTCAGCTTCGAACCTGAATCCAGGTTCCATAGGTGGGTCCCTATACTAAAAATGAATTCTGTAAATCTGAATTCTCTAAAACTGAAAATTCCAGAAACTTGTACCCATCTACATTTTCACCTAAGGTCTGTTACCTACTTCAGTTTTACCAAGGTTGGGATTTTTCTTGCAGGCTTATCATCCAGTCAGTGTCTACCACAAAAGAAGTGCTATTTTTTGATGAATCATAGAATCATAGAATGGTCTGGGTTGGAAGGGACCCCAAGGATCATAGAGTTCCAACCCCCCTGCAACAGCCAGGGCCACCAACCTCCAGGCCTGGATCTACACAAGGTTGCCCAGGGCTCCATCCAACCTGGCCCTGAACACCTCCAGGGATGGGGCATCCACCACGTCTCTGGGCAGCCTGTTCCAGCACCTCACCACTTTCTCTGTAAAGAACTTCCCCTTAACATCTAATCTAAACCTTCCTTCCTTTAGCTTTAATCCATTCCCCCTTGTCCTGCCTGAATGTTAGGCTTGTTTGCGGAAAACCCCTTCACTTTCCAGGTACCTGTCTTGCTACTTGGCACCTAGAAGCACTCTCACAGAGTCAATGAAAGGAAGAGGAGGAGCAGCAGCCCAATGTTCATTACTGTCCTGCGTTGTACATTTCCCAGATATGGCCCCCACAGAGTGCTCAGCCTTAGAGTGAGCGATGGAGGTGAAGAATGGAGATGTGTAAGAGTAGATCTGTTAGGCCCAATTAAGTCTCAAAAGCAGTCAGGACTACCTCATGCAGAGTAGGGAGCAGGGAAAGAAGATTAAATGATATCAAGAAACTATCTGAAATGATTCTTCAAGGTTTTTTATGTCATTATGTTTTGGAAACAATGACTTTTTTTTTTTTTTTACATTTTTAAAAAATTATTATTTTAAGCTCAGATTCAAAACATTTGATGTCACAAAAATGGCAATACTTTAGCTCTCGTCCAACACGTTACTTTAGTCCTTGCAGCTGTCCATGGCAGAAAGCTGAGGATCATTATCATAGTGCAATGTAGGGTCTCTACTGATTTTTATTTTTGTTTTATTTTAATCTGCAATGTTTTCTAGACAAAGGGGAAGAAAGGGGACTGTGACTACCTGCAAACTGACTTAATATTGGAAGGATGAAAATGTTCCTGAAATCCCATGTGTTTTCAGAACATGTGTAAATTCTCTGGATTTGGTCCCATTTCACAGGTATGGGAGTCCATAGTGACCACCCTTACAGCTCTTTCTACCTGAAAATGGAATGGAAAGAGAAAAGGCATGCAATATTGTATGCCTTGCATCAAATCACAAAGTAGTTATATAGTCCTTTTTATGCATGACATTTTAACTTTGTGTAAGGAAAGGCACAACCACTTTTTGACTCATGGGCCACCTGTTTGAAAATTGAGTGGTATGCCCAAAATTGGGCAGTTTGAGAGGTGAAATATCAAAGTTGCTAGCTCAGTTTTATACCTAATCCCTGCCATGGGAAGTGAAATTGTGACAGATGGTTGCCGTACTCATTACCCCTTTATTCACAATGAGTAATGATTTACCATTAAATCTCACTAAAAAGAACAGATCTGTTCATGTAACAAGGTTTATTCAGTGTAACCAGAGAACCCCGTCTTTATTTCATGAAGAGCCTTATACTTCAAATCCATAAAATTGAGCTAATAGTTTTCCTAATAGTATTCATACGCCCAAGGCTGCAGACAACTTGAACCCAATACATTTTTGCTTGTGCTAAACATAATTGCCTTTTACATAGAAAGAAAGAACCTATGAGGTGTGGTTTTAGGCAATGAGGATCTTTCTTCTAGGCCTGGCTCTAATGTTAATTTGCTATGAAATAAGATGGAAGTCTCTAAACTTGACCTCAGTGAAAGAAAAAGGTGAACTCCTATCTTAGAACTAAAAACAACGGGGAAATTCTAATTTAAAATACTATTTATGAGAAAGATGGGAAGAGTAACTTTAGTGCCAGAAATAATCCAATAGACCATGGGGTTTCATGGCATGTTTGGTCTCGTTAGATTGAAATGTTAACAAAGAAAAAAAATTCTGATTTCTCCCACTGAGAAAAACCTGTAGTTTCTAATACATAAAGCTTATTTTGTACTTTTCAACTTTTTATTTTGAGAACGGGGAAAACTAATCCACACATAATGCATACTGTGTCACCACAGTATTTAATACTTCTATTAATTATTTTTATCAATTGAAATATAGTGGACTTTTGCTAGAGGGTTAAATTTTGATTTACAAGAAATACCTACTCGTGATTTTGTGTCTTGCTATGAATATTTCAGTGTTTATTCTAAGTGAGTAAATATAATCTTTTTCTAAACATACAGTCTTTGTTGCTACATTGTAAGGGCTGTTAATCACTTGGAACTGGGCTTGGTTAAACAACTGATGTTAAAACAGTTTGAGTTGAACAACTAATTTTCTTTTAAAGAAACAAACTGGAAGCAGACACATCAAATCTTAAATGGTCTATTTCCTTGCAAACATCAGCACCTGATGACTGCAGAAAGAACTAGAGGAGGGCTGTTCTCTGACACCCTCCAAAAGAAAAATATTGTTCTTCCTGAAATCTCCAGAGAGGAGAGATTAGGATTATTATTAAGTACCTTGTTCCATTTTTCATGAGATTTGAAATTTATTATCTACTTTGCAAACAAGTAAACTGATAAATGATAAAAATTAAAGAAACAACCTCCCTCCTCCTGCAACTTGGTGTTTAAAGAGAGTGTCTCAATCCTTTTATTTAAGTGTGCAGGAAAAGTAGTACTTCATGACCAAGAAGTAGCAGAGCTGATACGGCAGAATCCCCTTCTCTGTTGAATCCCCTTCTTCTCTGTTCCCTTTCCCCTCCCTCTGTTCTCCTATTTCTGCTTCACTCAGTATCCCTGTGGTTAGATCATCTTCCACAATTAACATAAGACAGGTTCAAGCCTCTCTGCACTGGGATACACTTGAGTCCAGATTTCTTGCTTTACATGGGTGAGGCTAGCACACGATGTGAGCAGAGGGTGTCCCACTTGATGAGACTCCGAGCTACATACTAAGCAATTTGGCAGTCCTGTGGCTTGCTTAGTTGTACACATCACTCATGAAATTTTTTGGTGATAACAGAATCTACTATCCAGCCTGATCAGGGAATGTGACTTAACCCACCTGTTTTTCACTGTGAGCTGAGGTAATTCCAATTATCTTTCATCTACCTAAACCTAAGAGTTGACATGAATGGTTACAGATAGTTGGCTAATTGATCATTTAGTCATAGACTCACAGACTGGTTTGGGTTCGAAGTGACCTCAAAAACCATCCAGTCCCAACCCCCTGCCAGTGACAGGGACACCCACCACTAGACCAGGTTGCCCGAAGCCCCATCCAACCTGGCCTTGAACACTGCCAGGGAGAGGGCAGGTACAGCTTCTCTGGGTAGCCTGTGCCAGGGCCTCACCATGCTCTTAGAGAAGACATTTTTTCCTAATTTAAATCTACACTCCTTCAGTTTAAATCACTCTTTAAAGCAGTAAGTGCCCTATCACTTGTTAATGAAAGCAGTACTTTTTCTTGTTTTCATGTTGTGGATTGGAGGAGGGTGGTTTCCCACATTCAGTGGTCAAACACCATATCAACAAAATCCCAGCTCTTTCTTATATATATCTTGTACAACACCAAGTAATGCTTTCATGTATTTGAGAACTGAGACAACAGTATTTGCACCTTCTGTTGAAATGGATGCTTCTACTTTTGGAGAGAACACCTGCGTCTTCCAATCACTTGTGAACAATTTAGAGCTGAGAGAAATAAGAATTTCTCTTGCAACTATTTGCCTTTTTAAGTTGTGATTTTCCTGCAGGTTTGCCATGTAATGGTAGTTGTTTTAATGACAATTTATTGATCACCATTTATGTCCAGCAATGCCTTGGGCACATGGTTACCCTGAGACACTGCTGGGAGTTTGACCAGAGTCATCAGGACTGCTTGGAGTGAGCAGAGCTTCTTGCAAAACTGGTGTCCTGGGCATGATTTGCAAATGCTTGTCTTCTTTCTGCTTTGGCCTTAATTTTTCCCCTCTTATAATTTATGTAATAATCTGCATGACAAATTGGTCCCATTTCAGCAGTTATATGCAAACTGGTCATTGCATCAGAATTGCTGTGAGTATTCATAAATAAGCGCTGAAGAAATTGGCACAACACATATAATTTTTATAGCTTCAGCAAAAAACTTCTGAAGAGTAAGTTTGAGTATCAGATTACTTGGCAAGTCATCTAAATCAAGATCTGGGAACAAAGCATTAAGCTGCTGCTTTTGAAAACATTGGTCTGACTAAAAGCCCTTCAGTCTCATGTAAAAAGCATCTTACACTACTAAAATACAGGAAAATGTGCAGAAAGTGGACTATACACTCCAATACAATTAGGAATAGGATCTGTTGCCACGGACAGTGAATCCTATTGCAATGCTAGTTCATTTTGGCTTTTGAAATGTACCTTGCAGCTGTTTCCTGCTACCCAAACATCCCAGTTATGGCTCAAAGCCAGGAAACTCTCTGTCAGTAAACATATTCACCAGTGTTTTATTTTTGCATTGGATTTTTCCATGGTTTATAAGTAAACTGATTCTGCGAGCAGTGGTAGAGGCAATATTCTTCAGGCACATTAGTGCTGAAATCCTTTTCTGATGCTACATTACCCACAATATACAGGGTTTGATTGCCACATGTTAGTTTTTCTGATATCCTAAGGTCTGTGGATACTAAGCTGTGTAACACTGCTTAACGCAGCCATAAACTGGCAGATACATGATGCTAGTACTGAAAAGTTCAAATTACTTTTGAATTCTAGCTATCTTTACTACCTTCCTTTTTCATACATATATTTTCAACTATGTCACGTTTCTTGGTACCAATCTCTCTCCACTAATATCCCAGAAACAGACACTACAGTGGTTTCATTTTTATCCAACTGATGTCCAGCATAAAACTTATAAACCATCAAAGGAAAAGGTAGCAAGTCTCCAGATTTCTTTCTTCTATCCAGGCACCCTAACAGCTTTATCTTCTGAGAGACATGATGGCCCAGCACCAATGTGAGGGAATGGCTGTGAGACTGTGCTCTACAGACATATGGGTGAAACTCTGGGCATTCAGGAGAAGTAAGTTTAGACCAGAACAGCTTTTCAATCCTAGCCTGATTCCAAAAGTAGTCACCTTTTTCCCCCTGGGACACTGCTTGCACGCGGATGCTTCAGTTTGTGTAACACCATTTTGAAGGCACTCACATCAAGAGAGGTCTGTGAGTCCCATATTTGCTACCATCCTGGTGCTCAGTGATGGAAGGAGGCTTCCACATTACCAGGACTACAGCAGTCTCCAGCACTTTTGTAGTCCCCAGAGCTGTCTCCTCATCAAGTCTGTGGCTGCAGAGCAGACTTTGGATGGCCAACAATGCTGGTGGGGCCAGGTTCTGAGAACATGCCCTCCCTTCACCATGTGGCTTACCTACTGAAGATGGTCATTCAGACCTCTTCAAGCTGTTTCCTTAATACTCCCTTTCTTCTGACTTTCTCTTGAATAACTTCCAGTAGCCAATGTGAAGCAGCAGCAAGGGTTTGCTGCCAAACTGTGCAGTAGCAGCCTCTTTCTTACTGAACAGCTCAACAATTAGTGAGGAAATAAGTCCCTTCTCCTGCCTGAGACCTTCCAGCTCCACACCTCCTACCTCTGAGTACTGTACCCACAGGTCTTTGAGCTATGTGATAGGGGAAACACACGTATTTGAGTGGAGAGAGAGAAGAGGAAAATGGACAGTGATTTTGTAGCCCTCTAGTAGTGAGCATTTCCCATATCTTTCTCTGAAAGACAGGAGTTACCCAAACCGCTTCACTTGCTTGTTCTCAGGTTTGGTTTTCTTTTCAATTTTGTGCATTTAAAAGAGCAGTGTGCCACTTGCTCTTGTGCTAGAGCACTTTTCATGGGGAGAAACTTCCATGCAGTGGGATGTGGCAGGAAAGGAAGGGAGGCACTGCCATGGGAGCTGGAGGTTGCCAGCACAGCAAGGGATGAGGGGCTGCTGAAGGAAGCAGGATGCCAGCTGGGCATTTCCCAGGGGAAACACAATCTTTCTAGAGACTGGAAGGGCCTGCTTCAAATTTGCTGCAATTCAGAAAGCTACTGAGTCGACTGAAACAAAGACTGGAAGCAGAGACTGCTGCAAGGACACGGTGGAAGGAAGGGCTTTCTCAGCCTTTTAGTTCTGCTCTACTATAACGGGAGTAGAGAGGAGCTCCCCAGACTGTGTCTGAATTTCATTTCTTTCCTTGTGTAACACCTTGAACCATTGAGGTTTTCTAAGATTTTCTGGCAATATTCTAGTTCTTTGGCTACTACATAGACCTTTGGTGAGTTCCCATGCACTTAGACTATAACAGGAGTAGGATTTGGGATCAGACACTACATTGACAAGAGGCATTAAACCCATCTCCATTGAGGGAGCTGGGCTTGTTCAGCCAGGAGAAGAGAAGGCTGCAGGGGGACCTCATTGCAGCCTTCCAGTACCTGAAGGGAGCAGACAAACAGGAGGGGAATCAACTTTTTAAAAGGGTAGATAATGGCAGGACAAGGGGGAATGGACTAAAGCTAAAGGAGGGAAGGTTTAGATTAGATAATAGGGGGAAGTTTTTTACAGAAAGAGTGGTGAGGTGCTGGAACAGGCTGCCCAGAGAAGTAGTGGATGCCCCGTCCCTGGAAGTGTTCAAGGCCAGATTGGATGGGGCCCTGGGCAACCTTGTGTAGATCCAGACCTGGAGGTTGGTGGCCCTGCCTGTGGCAAGGGGGTTGGAGCTCTATGATCCATGGGGTCCCTTCCAACCCAGACCATTCTATGATTCTATGATTCTATGATTCTATGATTTGTGCTGATGCCAGAATCCCAATCTGTGAATTTTCTGCTGTGTTTGTTTTCCCATTTCTATGCCTGTGATTTAGATGATGGTTTTATGAATCTTAAAACCAGTTTAAAAAAACAGCTTACATCAAATTAAAGCTTAAGCTGTTTCTGATACTGTGTTTAGTTTCAGATCCGTGATTTTTCTCAACTTTCAGTGGCTCATAGGCATTTACTGTCCCTCCCTCCCAAGTCCATTTCTGACCAATGCAATGACAAATTTCCAAAAGCCAGATAGCCACCAATTGATTCTGACAGTTCACTTCCTGATTCAATCCTGACCATAATCACACTGATTTGATGCATCGCTTGTTGGCAGGAACACGATTCGGTATTCAATCATAATGCAACCTTTGGATGAAAAGTTCTCCATACAGTCAAATATAGCTGTAGTACCATGTATTTAACTGCCCATTACTGTTGCAAGCACATGTTGTTTTAGGATTACTCCTAGGAAAACTACTTAGTCAGACATACTGAATGATAACATCTGCTGCTACATCAGGACAGAGTTAACATCATTGTCACTTGATGTGGATTAATTTAACCAGTGCTAATGCATGTAAAAAATAATTAACCAAGGTTCAGTATGTATAAACTGTATGCTTTAGTCTTTACCACAGAAGCAGCTAAGTAAAGATAAATGCAGTAAAGTTCACTCATTGTTCAATAGAGTTTAGTGAAGAGAAAGGGGTTTCTGAGTTTCATTATTCAAGGACAGCCTGGTTCCATGAGCATCTGTCAAAAATTTTTGTCCATCTTTGGACATCCAGGAGGTTTTGTAACATTCTTTACTTACACAGACTCTGGTGAATACTGCTCCTCAAATACTGTGTTCAGTTTTGGGACCCTCACTACAAGAAAGACATTGAGGCCCTGGAGTGTGTCCAGAGAAGGGCAGCCAGGCTGGTGAAGGGTCTGCACACAAGCCTTATTGAGGAATGGCTGAGGGAACTGGGACTATTTAGTCTGGAGAAGAGGAGGCTCAAGGGAGACCTTATTGCTCTCTACAACTACCTGAAAGGAGGTTGTGGTGAGCTGGGGGTCAGTCTCTTCTCACAGATAAGTAGCATTAGGACAAGAGGCTGCAAGTTGTGCCAGGGGAGGTTCAGGTTAAAAATCAGGAGAGATTTCTTCTCAGAAAGAGCAGTCAGGCATTGGAACAGGTTGCCCAGGGAGATTGTGGAGTCACTGTTCCTCAGGGTGTTTAAGGAAAAGTTGGATGAGGTACTTAGGACATGGTTTAGTATGTGGTATAGGTGGTAGCGAGACAGTTGGACTAGATGATCTTGGAGGTCTTTTCCAACCCAAATGATTCCATGATTCTATAGGCAAATTCCATGCCTTATATTTTCAGTATCTATGAAAGATAGACACTATGAGAAACTGGAGTAAAAAAATAGTGCTCTGGGGTGTTGGTTACAAAGATTCTGAGTATGTGAAAGTGTGAAAATAGCAACTATTATTTATGCAGTCACAGTCTGTTTCTCAAATATAGTCAAATGAAATTCCTTTCAATACCTGAAGGGGCCTAGGGGAAAGCTGGAGAAGGACTCTTTACAGGGAGTGTGGTGACAGGACAAGGGGTAATGGCCTTATACTAAAAGAGGGTAGACTTAGATTACATATTAGGAAGAAATTCTTCTCTGTGAGGGTGGTGAGACACTGGCACAGGCTGCTCAGAGAAACTGTGGCTGCCCCTTCCCTGGCAGTGTTCAAGGCCAGGTTGGATGGGACTTTGAGCAACCTGGGCTGGTGGCGGGTGTCCCTTCTTATGTCAGGGGCTTTGGAACTAGTCTTTGAGGTCCCATCCAACCCCAACCAGTCTGTGATTCTGTTTTTCAAGTACTTTCTGTAGAATAACAATATATTCAACAGTTCAGTATCAAAGTTTATATAGTACATGCTGAACATTTTCATATTTCTGGGTTTGAAGGTCTTAATTAGTGGAAACTCTTCTTTTTTTGGTATACAAAGAGAAAACAAACCAGATACATGTGCAAAGCTAGCTTGTGTCTCATCAATGTTGGCACTGTTTGTACTGTGTGTCTTTGCAAACTACTCTCCTCTCTGGGAGTTTATGGGGCTGCATCTTCAGCAGGAACGTACCATCCACTTCGTGTCAGTGCAAGATCAAGGCCCATATATTTTATTTAGGAAAAGAAATTATGAAGTGAATTATCTTAATAAATGTTGGAGAGACTAGAGAAAGATGTATCACGGGTTGAAAAGGCATAGCTAATGTGGTTTGACAGCTTAACTTTTCTGGAATATGCCTAGGGTATCCCCTCAAGAAGTAGATGATTTCAAAATCAACATCCTTGAATGAGCTTTTGCATAAGCTTTACCTTTCCCCTCCTAAGTGTTACAGGGGGAAAAAAGTTAAGTGTCTGTAAAAGCAAATAAAGAGAAATTTTAAGGGCAGATGAAGAGATCCAACAGCACATCCCCAGAGGAAATGTGAAAGGAGAGCACAAATGAAATCTTTCTGTAGGCAAATGGAAATGAATTTTTGTCTGGTTTAACTAGCAGTGAGTATAGCTGGTACTTGTAAGAGTAGCATGGTGCCAGCTTGTCTACAGCTATCAGTACGTATATATTGCAGTTAGCATGAATGTGACAGCCAGGGAGTGCCCTGTGGTGGAAAGAAACCTAAGCCAGCTTAGCACCAGTGCCCATCTAGCATGGCAGAACAGACATGAATGGGGTCTGCAAAAACAATGTAACAGGAAGGGAAAATTACCCCGAAATCAGAAACAATCATCCAAATGAAAGTTTAATATAGAATTAAAAGGAAATAGCTTTGGCTCTTCAGGAAAACTGAGCAATTCAAGGTAGCTGTTGGTCTCAAGCTTCTGTGGACCTGAATAGCCAATAAATGGCTTGGTCCTGGCCACCAGCCATCAGCAGATCAATCTCACTGAGAATTCCTACATGAGAAATATGCAAAGATATTTTCAGAGATACCGGTCTGGCAAAAGCGGAACAGTTATCGCATCTACTCGCTCTGCTGTGCAGTGCTGCAGCGTCAGAGTAAGTTATCCAGCTGCTTCCCATCTCTCAATCATTTGCATCCATTGTAAGGAGTGAGTTAATATGCAGAATACAGCTAAAATGATTCATCAACTTGAAACCAAATGCTCAAGCGCAGCCTCAGAAATAATAAGATATACTTCAGTTTAATATAAATTACACTTAGCTGCATTGCAAACTTCATAATCATCTAATTTAAAGCACAGCACCACAGGGGGAAAATCTTTTCTAGGCAGCTAT
This sequence comes from Zapornia atra, assembly GCA_013400835.1. NCBI lineage: Eukaryota > Metazoa > Chordata > Aves > Gruiformes > Rallidae > Zapornia > Zapornia atra. The sequence goes on from VZTU01026020.1 coordinate 24,486, forward strand.
TTAGACTGGTTTTCTCTGACATTAGCAGAGATGGAAACTGATGGAATGGATCTAAATGCCTCCTTCCAAGCCACTGACTCTAATGAAGATCCCAAATCCACTTCCAACTAAGCACCTTCCAGTTATAATGTCAAATTACATTTCAGTCATTTTTTATAAAAGATGAGAAATTTAATTGAGGCATTTTATCATTACAATATAGTATCTTCTCAAAAGGAGTTACTAAAACCATAGTGCAGTCTTCTCCAGTAGAAGATTTTGAAATATTGGAAACTTTGGAGCACCTGAAATCTGGAGGCCCCTTGAGAGCGAGCCATCCCTCCAGCCCAGCATCTGCCACTCCTAAGACCAGTCTGCAAGCACTACCTGGGAATTCTGCCACAGTCTCGGGTTTTCTTTGCAAGCAAGACATTTAAGTGCTTTTTGAACTGCTTCTGTTTATGAGATGAGTCAAAATCTTTGTTGGCAGTTTGGTTTAAGTGCGGTGCCTGCATCCTAATATTTACCCAAATTTTTTGAAAGGATTCAGAAGTCATTTTCAAGTTGTACACGTTTCCATACAGCTTTCTGGCAACATCTGATATTTTTTTTTAAAATCACATCATCATATCACTTATAAAATGCTTTCTCCCCCTTTGCTTCGGGAAACAGTCAGGAAAGTGACAATTGAAGTGCACTGATTGATGGAAACTGTTTTGTAGCAAGTCAGAGACTCAAACTAAACCACGTGTCAAAGTAAGTCTATTCCATCCAGCTTCAGGATGGCACTGGGGCTGAATCATCAAGGTAGTCATGTCCAGGAGTACAGGCTGTGTGCAAAATGTTATCAGGCCAGCAAAGAAGGCAACCCCTTTAACACCAAGACCTTAAAAAACTCCACACCTGTAGTTACAGTGGCAGTAAGACCAAAGCATGAATTATATGCTGCTTCAAATATAATGGCTTTTCAGTGGGTTCTATAGGATCCTTTAGGGTCTGAGAAGAACAAATGCTCAAACTCCATCCATTACTCTTGCTGAGGGATAACGGAGGCAGATGTTAAGTGATGGCAAGCAGTCACTCCCACCTGAAGAAAAACAGACAAGCAAAGGGAGAAATGGAGAGGGAAAGCTTTCCTGTCTGGACAGCTTCTATACAGCCTCTCAAAACCAAATCCCACTGAAATGCTTCATGTCATTTGGGGTTAGATGAGAGTTTCCTTGCGAATTGGAAGGCTGGATTTGAGGGTGTGTGGGGTTTGTATTTTGGTTTTGGGTTTCCACTGTGTAGAAAAATCTACACTCAAATTACCAAGCGCAGCGCACGAGGGAAAGGCCAGGAGACTCTACTCTGCCACTTAACTGGTGTCTTACCATTACATGGTTGTATACCCAAGTACAACTTGCAGGCATAGGAAGGATAACTCAGACCTCTCGGCCTCAAATCTGTCAGTAGCTGGAGTGGAACTAGCTGGTGCTGAGGCTGTGGCATTGGCTGCATAGCACAGGTTTGTGCTTTGGTGTAAGGATTGCAACGACAGGGCAGAAAGATCTATCTGGGATTTTTTTCCTGCTCTGTGCAGATGTATCTGGATAAATATGTAAACCTACACACAGACATATATATATACATACAAAGAGAGAGAGAGAGATGTCCCACAAATATGTATATTAGCATCATTATGTTTAAGGATCTAAAAACATAAATGACTCTAGCAATCGCATACAATTTAAACCCCTCCACATTCCAAAACACTGTCTGTGCAGGATAAATTATTTTTAATTCTTTTAACCCTGTCATTAGTGTTTCGTTATAAATGAAAAAAATACTATCTTTATTAGGAACAGATCTCCAATAAGTATTCAGATGAAGATTTGTACGAAAGCAGTTCTAAGAAATCTAACTAAAATTCTGCTCTGAATGACAGAATAGTCTTCCAAAAGCTACTTACATTTGCTTTTCTGACATAGTTTTGTGAGTGACCTGAACTTCTCTGTTGATAATACTACAAAACCCAGGTGCATTAGAAAAGCCCACAGATTACTTTTCCTTTAGTTCCTAAGAATTAACATTAAAACACAGAACCGATTGGCATTTTCTCCTTACAAAATTAAAACATTACCTGCTACACATTAACCAAATTTTTAAATTCAAAAGAAGCAATTAAAAGAGCTACATTTAACTCTAGTTTATGCCAATTTTAGTAAATTAGGATCACAGAACCAGGAGCACAGGTTAGCCATGCATTTCCATGTAGCTGCCCTATTTTATTTTATTTTATTTTATTTTATTTTATTTTAATTTTTTTTATTTTTTCAATTTTTATTTTTCCAGCCTTTTTGGCTGGAATGGCCGTGCCTTGCCCGCCGGCACCCGCCTGTCAGACAGCGCCGAGCCCTCAGCAGCCCTGCGGCCTAACCCAGGCCCGTGCCTGGCCAGCTCCCCTTTCCCCGCCAGCTGGGGAGCAGCGCAAGGACCATCCCCATTTCCCAAAGCAACAGCTCCCCCATTTGTTGGCCAGGAGCAGTGCAGCCCACCCACGAGAGGCAGGGACAACTGGAAGCCGCAGAATTCTTACGTAACGCCACATTTCCGAGGCGATGCCCACGCGTTCCCCTCCAGAGTTAACTTCTGCCAGCAGCGCCGAGCTGCAGAGCTGTGGCTCACAGAGCAGCCTCGCTGCAGGATAAAGTCTCGTTTTAGGCAGCTGGGCAGTCACCAGCCCCACAAAGTTTAATAAGAGCAAGTGCTGGATCCTGGCAAGGCGCAGCTCTGGCTGCACACACAGATTGGAGGATCAGATGCTGGAGGCCAGCCATGCTGAGAGGAATTTGGGGGCCTTAGTCAACAGCAAGTTACACATGAGCCAGCAGCATGCCCAGGCAGCCAAGAGGTTCAACGGTATCCTGGGGTGCATCAAGCACGGCATTGCCAGCTGGTCCAGGGAAGTGATTGTCCCACTCTACACTGCCATATCCCTAAGTACCTCATCTACCCTTTTTTTAAACACATCCAGGGAAGGTGACTCAACCACATCCATCCCTGGGCAGGCCCTGTTCCAGGCCCTAAAAACTCTTTCAGTAAAAAATATTTTTCTGACATCTAATCTGACCCTGTCCTGGTGCAGCTTTGTGCCATTTCCCCTTGTCCTATCTCCTGTCACCTGGCTGAAGAGACCATCACCCACTTCTCTACAACCTCCCTTCAGGTAGTTATAGGTGGTGATAAGGTCTCCCCTCAGCCTCCTCTTCTTCAAGCTAAACATCCCCAGCTCCCTCAGCCGCTCCTCATATGATTTGCCCTCCAGCCCCTTCAGCAGCCTNTTGATACAAGCCATTGGCCTTCTTGGCTGCCTGGGCACCCTGCTGATGCATATTCAGCCTGCAGTCAACCAACACCCCCAGGTCCTTCTCTGCCTGACAGCTCTCCAGCCAGTTTCCCCCAAGCCTGTAGCGCTGCATGGGGTTGTTATGTCCCATGTGCAGCACTCTAACCTTGGCCTTGTTAAACCTCATCCCATTGGTCTCAGCCCATCGGTCCAGTCTGTTCAGACCCCTCTGAAGAGCCTCCCTACCCTCAGGCAGAACAACACTTCCTCCCAGCTCAGTCATCTGCAAACTTACTGAGGGAACATTTGATCCCTTCATCGAGGTCATTGATAAAGATATTGAACAAAGCTGGACCCAAGACTGAGCTCTGGAGGATCCTTATGGGACCCTTCCAACTCAGCATATTCTGTGATTCTATGATGTTTCACACTGCTAAGGGATGAGGGGGTGAAAAGGCTGAGGAAGGGGAAGCACTGTGACTAATGTGTTGCTAAGCAGTGACAGCAGCATCCTTGCCTGGCACCAAGAGACTGGGACCACAGTGGTACACACGTGCAGGCATCCAGTTCCATGCAGGGGAGGGGTGCTGGTGTGGCCAAGTAGTAGGTAGCAGCAGCACAGGGTATATGGTAATGGAAATTTCTCAGATTTGTGGCATTTTGAAATGTCTATATAGAAGAAAACTGAAAGGCCAGCAAGCATTTCTGTTTGTTTGGGGTTTTTTCTGTAAGTCTATACAGATTTCAAAAAAATGTACAGACTCCAGGAACTGAAGAGTATGAAGTTTAACGGAGAGGTCAGAGCAAACACAGTGGTGTAGAAAACTCTTGTTTCAAAGGAAGGGTGAACTCAGGTTAGCGTCATATGATGCGCAATGAGTCTGCCTGAGGTAGTAAGTGCAACTCCAAACTGACATGCAAACACTAGATTATGCTTTGAGCAGTTTTCTGTAGTCCTGACAATATTATAATTACCAAACTACAGACTTTGTAAATGAAACAATTGGTGGTTAAAGAAGAATTTCAGTTTCCCCAAGAATAAAGGGCCCAAAGTGCACCTTCCACTTTTCATGGAATCACACAACATTATGAGTTGGAAGGGACCTCCAGAGATCATCTAGTCCAACCCCCCTGACAGAGCAGGATCACCTGGAGCAGGCTGCACAGGGCTGCTTCCAGGTGGGTTTTGAATCTCTCCAGAGAAGGAGACTCCACAGCTTCTCTGGGCAGCCTGTGCCAGCACTTCATCACTCTCAGAGTGAAGATGTTTTTCCTCATGTTGATGGATCTTGCTGTGTTCCAGTTTGTGCCCATTGCCCCTTGCCCCTTGTCACCAGGGACCACTGAGAGGAGTCTGTCTGTATCCCCAATGTTTTCAGGTCATGTGAATCTATAGTTCAGGATCCTACTTTTATAATACCACATTTTCATCAAAGAGCAGGAATTGCAGTGGTCTTCTGAGGCAGCTCTAAAGGCCAGCACCGTAACCTCTGCTGCTCAGGAATCCAGTTCAGGTATGTGAGGGACTGAAGAAACCATGACGATTACCAAGCCTGACCCACACCACAGAATTTCCCTCAGTAACTTTTTGTGTCTCATAGAAAACACCTTCCTGTCTCTCTTACACGTTGTGTGCTTGTACAACAGTGTAGACTGAACTTTTGTATTCTGTGGTGTGAACTTTCATGGCCTGTGGGGCAAGGGAGAGAGACACACACACAGACAGATAGACAGACCAGAGGCAGAAGGAGCATAACTCCATGCTGGCCTATCCTGTCTTTTCTGCCTTTGCAGGAGTGACCCATGTACCTTCCCAAAGTCTCTACATGGGCTTCTGTTGCATGCTGATTCATTACCACTGTATGTTTGTGTGTCAATGTATGTATAGATATGTCTGTGTACATATAGACATGCCCATGTGGATACAGCTCTCATGCCTCACAGTATGTATTACATATTATTATTACAGGAGCCAATGAGTAAGCATATAATGCATTCATTCTTAATGGCATAATTGAAAGCATAACTGAAGCCCCATGCATCAGCAGTTCAGACAGGGTGATTTCAAATTCACTGAGATGAAGAATACAGCTACAAAACTTGCCCTACGCCTGGAAATATTTTAGTGAGAAGTTGAAGAAAGAACTGCAAAAGCTTTTACAATAAATTTAATGAGAAAATTCCTACTGAACTAACTGCTCCATAATTAAAGAAATGAGAAATGCTTTCTTTGGGCATTGACTAATGAAACAAAATTTTAAAATCCATAAAATCACAAAAGATTGTAATACAAATACATTAATAATTAAGAAACCTTAATAATACTCTACAAAGGAGACAAGCATGATCAGCTTACAAGTACTTAAAGGTTTCTAAATGTTTAAAATAATAGTAATGCCTGTAACAGGAATGAAAAGAAAAATAAAATCTTTTCTTTTTATGGACATGCCATGTTCTTCCAGATGGGAGTCCTGGAAAGACTTCTAAATGCCAACAACTTTTAGCAAACAGTGAATCTGTGTGAGGACACCTAGATTGTTCTGCCATTCTAGTGCAGGAAATACATAGCAACCTCATCTTCTCATTTGCACCTTCAAGTCACAGTCTTCTGGGTTTTTGATACATGACAAGGATTCAGAATTGTTCTCACAAGACTGGCAGGTCACTTAATCTTGCATAATATAAGAACAATGCATTTATTACCATAACTTACTAATAAATAAATCAGAATATTTCTAGAGTCAAATTCTGTTAGGCTTTTCCTTCCTCTTGGGAGAAGGAGTAGGGTGGAATGTCACACTGTTGTGACAAATGAAGATGACCCAAGCCCTTGTGCTTTTATGATCTGTCAATATCTTCCTGGTAATAAGATGCCCATAACTGAACACAGCATTGCAGGAGCATGTTGTGCATCCTAAAACCACATAAAGAAAGATTATTAGCTTCTTGCTCCAATATATGGTGATAGGGTGCCTGGTGAATGCAACCCAAAACCACATTGACCTTTTTTTCATAGGCACAACGTATTGGAAGCTCATGTCTAATTTGTTACTTAATATCCCTTGGGACTTTCAAAATTGGACTAGAAAAAAAATACAAGGAAAACTACAAGCATTTGACTTCAGCAAATGGACGGGATTTTTTGTTTTAAAAGATCCTTTCTATTCTGGTTTCTATTATCCTTGATTGTGTTTTCCAAAACAATAATTTTACAAATATAAATCCACACTGAGTAGACAGCTTATTGTGTTTCCAGTGGATTGCTTTATATGACCCCAAACCTTGATTGCTTTGGTGGTATGAGGTGAGCCTTAAAATCAAAGTTAGGAGTTCAGCGTAAGAAGTAACCAGGAGCTGGCTGCAGGCTTGTAACAAACACAGAGGTAAAATATAATCAGCAAGTACATAATTTTTTGTTAGAAGTTACAAGATGTAAACTTAAAATACCACAAATCAATTAAAGGGACAAGTAACATAATTAAAGAAATGGTATTTTTTCCAAATTTAGCCAGGTGAAAATTCTTTTCCCAAGTGAGCACTTCATCTCCCCTAACTCCTGTTGCTGAGCCCTGAGCATTCGACACAAGTCCATTGCCTTGTTTAACGTTAGGAGAGCCTGGTGCCCTAACTTTGTTTCCCTAAAGAGAGTGTGTAATGCAGCTGGAATGCTAATGGATGACATGCTGCAGGAAAGAGGAAGCATGTTATCATATTCAGGACATTGACAACTCAAAGTGTTCAGTGATATTAAACAACAATACTCACTTGACTAGCACAATAGCAGTAGAAAAGCCAAGTCCTGACCTGTAACTAAGATATGTCATGCTCAGAAAGTGGATTAAGTTCAAAATGAAATGTCCTGAATATAAAAAGAAAAACCTCCCAAACAACAAGATCCAGGGCAGGTATTATAAATATGGAAGAATAAACCAGGGGATACATCTTATCTCTGCAGCTACAAACGCAGCGCTGCAATGGCCAGTCCATCTACTTCCATACTGGTACCTTTGTTGATATCTTCCTCTTTAGAAACAGAAAGCAAACAACAAACAAAGAAACAAATAAATAATAAATTGCTCTATAAAGTATATAAAACTGTGAGTTAGTTTTAAGCATTCACATGTAGACCGAGCCAGGGAGCAAAAGTGGTTGTTAGCTTGCATGAGCACGGTATGAGAGGGCTGTGACCCAGACAGGGCAGCACAGCTGGGCAGATCACAGTGTCCTTCATCCCAGAGCTGCACCCACCCTCGGAGGAGCAACCCCCCCCACTGGAAGGGCCACAAAAAGCTTCCTGCCTATGGGGGGAAAAATAGCTGCTCTGCACCTTGTCGCACCTGGTGATTTAAGACGTCTGCAACAATCCTGTGAGGGTGTCCGCAATGTACAAGCAGCTCCTAGAGATACCATAGATTGTAATGGGCTTTTCAGTACCATTCATCTGAAAAGAAGCCATGCAAGTGTTAGCACAAAATAGAATATTTTAACAAAAGAATATACTGTTTGGGGCCACAAAGATGATAAAGGGGCCTGGAACATCTCCCCTACTTGAGGAAAGGCTGAGTGAGCTGGGGCTGTTCAGCCTGGAGAAAAGAAGACTGAGAGGGGATCTGATTCATGTTTATAAATATCTCAAGTGTCAGAGACAAAGGGAATTGCCCAGCCCCTTTTCAGTGGTCTGTGGAGACAGGACAAAGGGCAATGGCTGCAAGTTGGAGCACAGGAAGTTCGGCACCAACACGTGGAAGAACTTTTTCACAGTGAGGGTGACAGAGCCCTGGCACAGGCTGCCCAGGGGGGTTGTGGAGTCTCCATCTCTGGAGATATTCAAGACCCATCTGGACGGCTACCTGTGTGACCTGTCCTAGGGAACCTGCTTTGGCAGGGGGTATGGACCCGATGATCTCTGGAGGTCCCTTCCAACCCCTACGATTCTGTGGGTTGGGGTATTTTTTAGGATGATCTACTATTTTTGGAGAGAGGATTCCTTCTTTCACAATATCAGATCAGTCATATGTGTTCCCCCCTCCCCTTTTCTTTGTTATGGTTTAATCTTATAATTTCATAATTAATATCAGGAAAGGAATAGGACACAGATAATATGAGCAAAGCTGTAACAGGAACCTATGATTCCAAGGCCTGTGTACAGTAGCTGTCAGCTAGTCTCATATTGCCTTGAGCTTTCATGTTTGAAAAGCTAGGAACAGTGGGATTTGATCACCGACTTCAGAAGGACATTCTAAATCTTAATTCATTGCATTGCTCAATGTTTTGTGAAGTCTAAAAATACACACAAAAAAAGTTATTATTGCTCTAGGCTAATGTACTTCATATGTATAGTATGGATACAACAGTTCCTTTTTCATGAGCCATTAATCCAGATTTTTATGTTCTAAAATAAAAGCTTTTACTTCATGGGACATGTACCCTTTTATGCTACCCACATTTGCCTCAATCCAAACTTCAACCACATTGACACCTTCTCCTCAGATGTCCGTCTCACGGAGCTAAAATGCACAGCAACAGTGACTAATTTGGATGATGACTAATTATCATTAGACCTCAATAGGCATTAATGGGAAAATATTATAGAGTAATTGTTTTCCCAGTAAGCTAAAAGAAGGATCAGTCCTAAATCTGACACTATTTAACATGGTCATATGCTTAAAAAACAAAATCAGCAATGACAAAGGTATGGCGAGCACTTTGGCAGTGTGATAGGTGGTGTTGAGGACCAGACAGCCACACAGTAATTGACACAGTCATAAACCTCCGGACTGGAAAGGTTTCAAATGGCCATCTGGTATGTTGCCCACCCCCAAACCTGTGTCCCCCTCGGATTCTTGCATCTTCTGAATTTAAGTATCTCCCAAGTGGGAGGCTTTCTGGCATGCTGAGGGAATCTCTTCCAGGGTTTCACCATCCTTAAACCACAGAAGCTTTTCCTGGTGTCTAAACCAAGCATACCAACATGCAATTTGAACTGTTGATTCTTGCACAGTTCTCCCTGCATCTGGTCTCTATCTGTATCTGCTATCTGTCTGCTATCCCTGTCACCAACTTTAGCTTATTTAAAGGCTACCAGCAGAGTTCAATGCTGCCTCTTTGCTTTAGGCTACCCCTGTTTGTCCAAACTTCTGTCACAGGGAATGTTTTCCAGATATTTGATCACTTCCAGTTTATCAGGACCCTTATGCTTTCAAATTGTGCCTTCCTTCATAGTCCTCTCATCTTCATATTCTCTGTGGCCATTGTAGACATTTTCCTCACCCCATCCTCCAGGTTGTCTGTAAAAATACTGAGCAGTTATGGACACATGGTGGACCCTGTACATTTTGAACAGTGATATCAACCTTTGAGCATAGTTTTCCAAATAATTTCTGCTGATTCATTGCAGTTTGTCCAGAGTGTGCTTCCCTATCTCAACTGTATCACAGTGCATCACATGAGGCAGTGAGAAATGCCACTGACAGTTCCTCATCCTCCTGGGAGATTTGTCATCTTACTGCAGAAGTTTAACAAACTGGCAAAACTTCTTTCTGACAAATCCGTGCTGTTGCTTTCATAGAGGTGCTCACAGGTATTGATTGGTTCTGATGTTTTCTTCAGTAAATTTGAACCCTGGGGGAGCCGTGGGGGGCTGAGCAGGGACAGTTGAGGCTGGCAGTACCCTCAAGGTTTGCTTATTTTGTTTCAGAACAATGAAAATTTCATCATTTAGCCACATTAGTCTCTTCTGACATGGCTCTTGACAGAACAGTTTGCACCTCCACTGCTGTCTCCAAAACCAGCCTTCCTGAAGCTGCCGCTTGTGCTTTGTAGTTCTTCCTCCATTCTTTCCAAGGGACTGTGAATCCCACTACACTTGGTGAAGTTGTCTTCCAGCTCACAACACTCACACATACACAACCCCCCATCCCTACTGCTTGCCTTTATTGGCTCCCAAACCGAGACACCTCACTCCTGACACTGAAGGAGAGCTGGGTGCCCTGATTCCTCTCCTAATCCTCTCAGCAGTTGTCTGGCTTGCTGAAAACTGCTGTTATCTTCAGATTGCTTGCTTGGCTTAATTCTGCAGCTACCCATCCAGCTGTTGTCATTCCCAGGTTTGTTGCTTGCAGCAGATTTCCTCCACGATAGTAGACATGTGCTTGTCCCTTCTGCCAGAGGCAGAGACTTCTTACAGGGCCTGGCTTTCAGGGTAAGGGCTTCAAAGAGCTTCTCTTCTCTTATCTGTTCTCACAGGACAAGCCTTTTGTATTAGCAGGATAATTGATGCCACTGCAAGACAGACACAATGGTGTGAGGTGATCCAATACAGCCGCTGCCAGTTACTCTTTTCTTTCCAGGCAGCTGCTTGGATGTCAGCAGGAAGGACTCCTGCCTACACCCTGGCAGTGCTACTGCCAGGGGCCAGACCCTTCCTCACCTTCCTCCCCACTTGCACAGTGCTCTCATAGTGCTCCCCCAGCCGGTCCCCGTACCCTCTGCATGCCTCTTTCCCTTTCACCCCTTCTCCAGCTGCTGCTCCGAAACCCACCTTTGACCACCACAAAGAGCTCCCTGCTTGTTGCTCCTACTAGGTGCAGCATCAGAGAGGGAGGCAGGTTGCGCCACAGCCAAGTCAAGCATGCCTGAAGCTGGGCTGTCCGTCAGGGACCTTACCACTCCATGTCATGGAAACCCAGCCTTTTGTTAATCCCCCCATGAATAAGGGAAAAATAAATTACCTTGTGCTGTCCTTGCAAATAGGAAAATAGGATTTGGTCTATACTGCCAAGAAGTCACCTATGGCGACCAGCAGAGAGCAACACACAATTCGATATGAATTTTAGGTGAAGCCATTTTATTAGGTGAAATCACCCAGATTCTATACCTTTATTACTGCAAACGTGGCAAGCTAAAAAACTGCTAATTGGTTACACACACTGTTCACACCGTATGGATTGGTTAGTAATTATAACGAGTTCTGATAAAGCAAAATATTGTTAGTTTACCTTTAATGCCTAAAAACATCTGCACACCTGCTGTTTTGAACCTTTTGTTATGGTTGGTTCCTAACATGTTCCGTTACTCCCAAATACCTTCCCATAACTGCTTCTTGGTTTAGGGTAGCCTGTACCCCTATCAACAAGGCCGCTGTGTTTTGAGAATGTGATTATTAAGATCCTCTCAGCATGAGTAACTTCTCCTTTCTCATGGGAACAGGAGAATATTGTCAGGGCCTAAATCTTGGGAGAAGAGAGCTAGGTCACTAGCAGGCCTGCTGTCTTCCCCGACAGTCACCTGGATCCAGTTCTAACTGGAATTATTCCACCAACTCTCTCACACCAATAGAAACCATCATTTTAGGTGTTTATTAAAACTGTTGCTGTTTTTATTTAAACTTCAGGAGTCTTGCATTACTGTGTAAGTATCTTAAGATGACCCACAGTCCTTTTCCTTGTTCCTTCCAGCATTCTATTAAAATAAATATGCCCCTTAAAAGTTTTATATGCTTGTCTGGCTCACTTATAATCTTACTTCCTAAAAGGCATTTTGCACCTCCTCCTTATCCTGTGTTAAAGCTCTTCCCACTAGATTAGCAAGCTGATACATAACATTTCCCACTTCTACATGTCTTTGTGTTTGAGGCAAACTCTTATCTTTGCTCTTCAGATTTTGGAACAACATCCCACTGCTGACAAAACCCCAAAGCCTGCTGCCCATGTACTTCTTTCTAGGATGCCTCTATCCCTGCCAGTGCCTTTGATGCAGAGACTGGCAGGAACAACATCTGTGACATCCACATCTGTGCCCTGCTCCTGCCAGAGCCTTGGGGTCATTTTTGGCTCTGCATTGGGCCTTTTCCAACCAACAGGACCATACACAGAGGTGTACAGCATGGGCCACTGATCTGTTGGCTGGCTGAGCCTCAGTAACTGCTCAGCAACATCTCTGCTACCTCCTTCTGGGAGCTCGCAGCAGCCTCCCCCTGGTCCTTACACCTGTTCCTCTGGGAACCCATCTGTCACCAGAGGGTGGTAGGACCCATCCACCTCTGCCCTTGTTACCTCCAAGGAATGCTCATCATACTGTGGTCCTCAAGAAGCATGTTTTCTCCCTTTCTTTTTAATTGGGTCTGGATACTCATGGCCTTCCTCACTGCAATGCACATGTGCTTGGTTTCAGCAGGAGACAACCATGGGCGAAAGTGGAAATTGCTTGTGCTTCCTCTGCTGAAATGGTGAGGGAAGTATTCTGCTGTGATGCCAAGCAGCCATGGCTTCCTAAGAAGCTTCTGCTTTTCTAAAGATGTTCTGGGGTTTTATTCAGCCAGCAGCTGTGAGTAATCCCAGGCAAGTTTCACATTGCTTCATGTGACATTTTTTCAGCTTCATCTTGATAAAACAAAAAGAATTGTCAATGTAAAACTTATTCAGATTTTGAAAAGTAAAACAGTTATAAGAAGCAGAGGAGATTCACAGGCTTAGATACATTTTCATTTATCTTTCTAAAGAGAAATGGATAAAAGTGCATGAAATTAAAAAAAAAAACCAAACCCAACCCAACAACCAAAAAGGTAAAAAAAAAAGAAGTGACAATAACTTCTGGATATAAAGGTATCGAACTGTTAGGGCATCTGACAAGCCTTGTATTTTAGGTCTTTTTGTAATGCTGCAAGTCACTCCAGAGCAGCTAAGTGTGGTGGTGAAAAATTGTTTCTTGGGTGACTGCAGTAAAGAGCCTTTTGCCTAATAAATCTAAGCTAACAGAAAAACTCACGGTGTTCAGTTACAGCAAGAGATTAGCCCCGTGCTCCAGAGGAGCCACATCCTGCCCAGCGACCTGGGTCCAGCCCTGCTTCCCAGCTCACTATCACGCTGGGTGTTGTCAGTCAGCCATGATTTATTTACCCAGGCTCTTAAGTTGTCTTGGCACTTCCACAAGGACTTGTAATGGATATGTAGTTGGCAGAGGGCATGTGTACACAGCGCAAGGCAGCACAGAATCGGAGATACCCATCTGGCTGGGAGGGAGCGAGCACACCTACACAGAACAGCGGTGCACAGTGCAAAAACTCCAACCTGAAATCCCCAGCTATCATAGAATCATAGAATCATGGAATATCCTGAGTTGGAAGGGTCCCGTAAGGATCATCGAGTCTGGCTCCTGGCTCCACACAGGGACAGCCAAGTCAGAGCACAGGACTGAGTGCAGTGTCCAGATTGAACTGGACTTGGCTTCTTGAACTCAGCCAAGCTCGGTGCTGTGACCACTTCCCTGGGGAGCCTGTTCCAGTGCCTGACCACCCTCTCAGTAAAGAACTTCTTCCTAACTTCCAGCCTAAACCTCCCCTGTCTCAGCTTCATGCCATTCCCTCGGGTTCTATCACTGGTCACCAAAGAGAAGAGATTGGCACCTGCCCCTTTGTTCTCCCTAGTCAGGAAGCCACAGACTGTGATGAGGTCTCCCCTCAGCCTCCTCTTCTTCAGGGACTCCAGCCTCTCCTCATAAGACTTCCCCTCCAGACCCTTCCCCGTCCTCGTTGCCCTCCTCTGGACTCTCTCCAATAGTTTCGTGTCCCTCTTGTTCTGTGGCTCCCCAAATTTCACACAGGACTCAAGCACATCAGGGAATTAGCTCAGCTCAGCCCTGCACATGCATGGTTTGTGTCCATGCAGGTTCAGGGCCGGTAGACACATCTTTGTGCCAATGTCTGCTGTGCAAGGCTGGTGTTCCCCACAAAGGTGTCTGCACAGCCTTCTCCTGATGGCAACGTGAGCTCTTCTCTCAGCCTCTTCTGTGCAGCACAGGCAGAACACCTACACTCTCCTCCTCCTTGCTGAGCACTGCCTGCAACCAAGACGACCTTTGCCAGAAAATGCTTACAATACAATTTATATCTTGAATTGTTGATATATCTTGTCAAATAATGGATTTACATCCTGCCTAGCTGATGTATGAAGTCCAAACCTGATCTGTAAGTCACACTGCTCTGTACGCTACTGACTTCATTTAATTGAACTGATTTATGGCATGAGCATTTGAATTATAAATCACACCTCTATTCTACTTTTCCTGTAACTGACTTGTAATCCAGCACTTTCTACTTTGGTTATAATCTTTGTGTTACTAGCCTGTCTACACAAATAGAGAAAAAGCTGCCATGCTTAATGAGCTAAAGCTCTGGGTTATACTTTGCAAGGCACAGGGCACCTTCAGCACCACCCACCTCGTCATCCCAGGCAAAACTATTCCCACCCTTGAATAACAGTACAACACAGAATCCCAGGAACCATTCTGCAGCCCTGCAAAGGTCATTGCCTAACTCAAACCAGTACCTGTGAGTCCTGGTCTGAACCACCCACACAGGACAAACAGCCAGCACCCATCTGTACAGGCTCAGTACACCTGAATTGAGCCCTGGGTGCCTTCTTCCAGGATAAGATGAATCTCTCAGTATAATTATGTCTTACTGGCTAGTTTTCAAGCTTATTTTTATTCTCCTGCTTCTTGCTCTGGACTCTGGGGTTCTTCCACTGCATCAAGAGTGCATTCTTTCTACACATGGGAAAACTTAAGTGCCACATTAATGTCCTGATCATCCCCACATAAAACATTCATTTTCTCACCCCCAAGCACCATGTGTCCATCAGCTTTTATCCCACAAAACCGTGCAGTTTGGCCACTGGCATTATTACTACAGGCCATGCTCTATAACCCTACACCTGAAGCAGTGGAGGATACAGCAGAGGAATGCCCTCACAGGGTGAGTCCTCCCCTTTAGGAAAAAGCCTGTCAGCATCCTTTTCTTGGCTTTTTGCTCAGTGTCCACCCACTGCTAGCTCCAAACTGTCATCTCACCCTGGAATAAGGGAGCTGAGGCTACTCTCAGCTTTAGGGTTATAGAACAAAGAGGTTGTGAAACCAGCAGAGGACAGGCTGACAGGGAAGTTTAGGCTCGCTACGGAGAGACGCGCCACCAAAGCAGTTCTCAGGGAAAGGCTACCAAGCCCAGATGGGCACAGAGGAGGAGTGCTAATACAATCCAAGAAAGATGGCAAGCCACTAAAACTGGAGGTTTCTCCCCAAGGGGTATCAGCCAACTAGTACTGCCTATACTGCATACTTCAAACATTAGAGTCTGAGTATTTCATTACTTCTGCTTATGAGTACCTTAGAGCAGTACCTCTGCTCTTAACAGAGACAGAATAGGTGATAAAGAGAAAATAAAAGGACTGCTCACAGCTGTTTCAGGAACAAATACACTCCCTAAATTTTCTGTTTAAAATAGATGTAAAGTTTAGCAGGTTACTGGAGTTGAAGTCCTCACTGTATGTTTGATAGGGCACTATCTCTTGGGACTTAGGACAGGAAATACAGACATGCATATATATATAAACCGAGATGTTGTACATTGAGTCACTATAGTGGTCAGGTGTCTCCTTTCAGGAAAAATGGCTTGTGTCACTCATTTGTGGCTTTGCCAATTATATTTCAGAAAAAAGTTGGGAGGTTTTAATACTAGCAGATTAAAAATTAGCAGATACAGCTGCAACAAGCTGTGTTCAAAGAAATGAAAAAGAAACCTCTCTCATCAGTTTCAGTGACAACTGGGTATTTCTTTTTACAAAGTAATAAAATTGCTCATATGGATGAGAACTGCCCAGGTGCTAAGGCAAGCACCTACTCCCTTTGGTCCCTCTACTCAGTGCAGCATACAGCTCTCTGTCCTTTAATGGCATTTAAGTTTTGGGACAGTGCGCTGGAGACTGAGCGAGCCCAGTAGGCGAAGTCTTTAAAGAAAAGCCTTTTAAGAAGAACATATATTCAGCTTTTTGTTTGGATCCTGCACTAAACCAGATGTGATCCTTGGACTAAACCAGATGTGGGAGCACTGACCAAAAAAAGGAAGTGCCAAAAGCTTCTGTTCCAAAGAGCAAAATGATTGCCGAGAGCTCATTATTGTAACCACTTTGTGGCTGGCATTTCCAGCCCTGCGGAGTGTCTCTGTGAATGCCTTGCCCGTGCCGCTGAGCACCACGACTTTGGCAGCAGGCAGTTTGCGTGTGACACACAATAGCCTTCCACACGTCCCCATGACACACATTAGACAAATAAGCAAATTGTTCTAAGAGCATTGCCAGGAGCAAAGGAAAAGCTGCACAAGTTCAAGTCACAGCACTTTGTGTTGCAATAAAATTTCCAGTCCATAGCTTCTGCCCTCAGCCAGCTCTGCAGGGAGCTGAGGAGGAGACAGTCTCCCTGTGGTATTGTCCCCTCAACACACACATAGGTGCCCTGGACTTGCAGCTGCCACTCTGAAATGCTCTGAAAGGAGAGCAACAAAAAGCAAGGCAAGGCTGTGTTTAAGGCAGGCCTTTCATTTTGGAGATTAAAAGTAATGACTTTGGTGTATGCATCAGCTCTGTTGGTACAGGATGGCTTATGGTGCGTTCTACACGAGTGAGATGTACCACCTCACATGTCTATCTCTGCTCCTCAGATGCTACTCCAGGGATGAAGCTCTTCCGTAGGAACCAACTAGTGCATTAAAAAATGGACAGAGGATGCAGGGGACCGTGACACACAGATTATATGTATAGCACATTTCTGAAAGGGGTGCCTTACCTTGGGGAAACAATTGCCAAGGCAGGAATCTCCAGCGTAGAGAAAGCAGATAAAGCAGGAGCAGCACAGACCTGGGCAATTCCCCAGACTGCAGCAAACACAATATTTTACAGTTCTCTTTTTCTGTAACAGTGTTTGAAGGTGGGTGTTGCTTTGGGGAGTTTTCTAGTAGGTATTGCCAAAAGGCTAAATGGTTTGAATGAGGAAAAGGATTTAAAATAAATCTTCCTCCCATTCTTTTTCAGCTAACATTTCAGGTTCCATTTATTTAGGTGCAGATGGCACCACTTGTAGATGAGGAACAGTACTGATGTAAGAGCAAAGGTCATGAGAGGCTTGTGACTTATTGGAGCTGATGTCTAAGGTCTTTTCATGAGAAACCTTTTTATCAGAAGAAAAATATTCATAAATGATTACACTGATAAATTTTATTCTCCATTCTCAATTTATATAGGCACTGTTTCAGAAATCACAGTTTGAGAAGCTCCAACTAGAAATGTGGGCTACTACATACTCGTGGTCAGCAATGTTCCTCCTCTGTGCAGGTGTCCTGGTGATCGCTAAGATTATGCTAAAATGTTGTTTATGCAGTCTTTTTTTTTTTTTGTAAATGAATTACAAGCTCAGGCTTGGTATAGAATGCAGCAGCTAGCTTTGACTGAACACTGCCTTTAAGGAACTAGAAATCGGAATATTTTGCCTGCTTTTGTCTCTTAAGGAGGAACTCTTCCCTGGGAACCATACAACATATTACCCAGCATGCTATTTAGTTACCACCAGTTCTGAGCTGGTGTTTATGGTTAAGTAAATCAAGGTGAAAATGGGTTTGCCACACCCTGGTTTGTACATTGGTCAGCTGCCCATGAGGACTTCTTGGATGACACCCTAGCACAGGGGGCAACAATTGAATTTTTAGGGTATTTTCCTTGTCTCTCAGACTTTATTGGTGGAAAAATAGATAGCATGTTCAGAAAACAGTATTTTTGGTCACTAATATTTTCAAGCTAAACATTTTAAAATCACTCACTGTGTTAGATCCACTCAGGGCTACTTGCAGCTGCTGTGACCTACAGGCTGTAGGTCAGGTCTTTTCTCAGATCTGTGACAAGCAGCAGAGGAGAATTGGGTCATCTCCATGTTTTGACACTATTTTTTTTCTGCTTTGTAGCCATACCCCTAAAATAAAGCTGCTGGAAATGTTCTGCTGAAGATATTTAACTTAATGAAGAGACCCTGTTGCAGCCTTCCAGCACCTGAAAGGGCCTACAGAAAAGCTGAAGAGGGGATGTTTATCAGAGGGTGTAGTGATAGGACAAGGGGGAATGATCTTAAGCTGAAGGAGGGTAGATTTAGATGAGCTATTAGGAAGAAATTAATCTCTAAGAGGGCAGCACAGGCTGCCCAGAGAAGTTGTGAATGCCCCCTACCTGGCAGTGTTCAAGGCCAGGTTGGATGGGGCTTAAGTTGCATCATTAACCCCAGTGACACTCTTAACGTCCTGAGAAGACATCTGATCATCTGAATGTCAAACACCCTGCAGCCAGCACTCAGTGACTTACTATTAGCTGGCATTTATATGACTTCTCTTCTCTGCACTGTGTATGTCCCCAAGATTGGATCCACGGAGGACTGAAAGCAGCATTTCCAACCTTGATCCTCCTCCCGCAACAGTGCTTTGAGCTCACTAGGGTCTTGCTTCAGCAAAGATTCATCCACCACAGTGAAAGTCCAAGGTGCCAGGAGGAGGACAAGGAGCCTCACAGGCAGACTGGAACAGACTGCACAGGCTTTGCCAAACGCTGAAACAAGCACGTCTCCACATGACTGCTCAGTGCCAAATGCACTTTTTCCCGATCAGCTCAAAACATTGCTTGGTTTTGCACCAAGTATGGCATCAGGATGCTTTTCTGACTTCTCAGCCCACCATTAAAGGGCATGTTGAGCACACTGCACTCTTTAATACATCAGATTGCTTATCTGTAGGTATCTCCTGTTCAGCTTCCAACTTCTTGCTCAGTGCCAGACTGAGATAAGCCTTCCCACTCATCATTGTTACTGTTAAAAGGTTAAGTCTTCAGCTCACATCAGTCCCTCTGACTGCTTGCTATCTGACTTAATGTGGCCACTGACACAGGAGCTTTAAATCCACAGTGTGTCTGCAGCCTGTAACACAGTGTTTAAGCTGACATACTGGTCCTATAACAACCCAGAACTCACTGGGAGGAAACTCTGTTGTTATTTAGAGTGTGTGTGCGTTTGTAACAACAAGTTCTGATGTTACAAGTAACGAGTAATCCAAAGTCTCTTAGGCACAGATCAGAAGGGCTGTAGCAGGGACTCTCCGTACCAAAGAATACAGCAATACCACTGAATCATCCCAGAGAAGAATGAACCAGATTTGCTCTGTGTGAGAACGTGCAACTTCCCCAGAATGACTCCGTGTTGTTTGCTGTACAGGTCAGAAAAGCAAGAGAGCTGGAATGAAAGCTAAACAGTAACTGTAAATTGGGCTTTCCCCAGCTTGTGCACAGCAAGCCAGAACTATTCTTTTAATCATTCTGGCATGTGAATTTATTGTTCTAGCCTGACATCCTGCATTTCCCCAGGGAAAACGAGCTAGGAAAAATTATTTTTGCATTGCTTCAAGCCTGAGTGGAATTTGGCAAGGAAAAAAACCCACCCCAAACTTCAGCGAAGTTCCTGGCTTGAGCAGTGCAGAAAGTTCTCATCATATATCTCTTCTCTGTCTGCGTGAGTTTGTAGTCTTCTAACTACAAGAATGAAACCAGTATCTGGGCATTTGGTCTGTGTTGGGAGACTGAGGTGAAGAGGCATGTGTATTTGTGTGAGGTGGCACCAGGGAATGGCATTTTAATTAACTTTTTGATTAGCAAAAACCAGAGCAATGATGTAGCTAGTTACTATGTGGGACCGTCCTTCCAATGATCAAGGGCTGTCAGGATGCAGTAGGCTAAGTCAAGGCTTCTTCATTCCCAGGTGGGGATGAGTGAGGATGAACAGGGAGAAGGGCATTTCTGTAAGTGTGAATGAAGTGTTAACAAAAGGGAACGTGAACCAGAGGCATTGCCTCACTCCAAGTGGCCCTCTAATATCTTCAGACGTGATGGTAGGAAAGGCAGGATGATAGAGCACCCCTGTAAGACAACATTTCCTCTCCGTCTTTGTCTCCTGCTTCAGGGGCCAAGAGGATCAAAATATAGGTCAGACTCCTCCAAAGTGCTCCTACAGAGCACTGGCCCCAGACCTGTAAGATTGTGAAGCAAGAAATACTCTTCCCTGTACTTGGCCTGGCCACTTAAGCAGATGACTGTGATAGTCCTGATTTTTTTACATGACCCTATGACCCCAGGTGTTACTTTATGAGCTTAACACAGAGGCAGGAACTGAAAACGGGCCAGGTAACTAAAATCATAAGAAGTGCTGACAAGCTATCACGGTTACATCCTTTTGCCAGGTGGTAGAAAGTATGTAAGAAATATGTTGGGGCATCTTTGTGAGTCTGTATGGAGAGTCTGTCAAAGTGAGATACAAGTGATTTAATGAGATGATGCTGGAGGACCATCCTTAAAATGTTTCTGTGCCCGTGTCTGTTTTCTGTAGGGTGAAGAAACACTTCAGTGAACTATTCTTTCAGGCATGCCTGATTTTCCCATCAAAGGGACCTACAGAGTTCACCACAGATGAGGATGCCACTATTGGAGCAGCTATCTAGCCAGCACGAGCCATCAAGGAACCAGAGCCCTGAAGCAAACCACAAGGCAAAATATGCCAATATAAGGAGCAGTTCCTTGTTTGGGGAACAACGGTGTGTTGCCTCCCTCCCCCAAGCACAGTGAGTGGGAACACAGCTTCACTGGCCTAACTGAGTCGTGGTTCAGGGTCGTAAAAGACAAAAGTAAAACAGGTGACGCTGGTAAAACCACAGCAGTCTGCATGAGCAGGTTTTGGTTTCATTCCTCAACCACACACAATCCTCAGCTGCAGAGTCTGTTTGATCTGAAGATAAAAGGCAGCTAAGAGTAAGATTCCTCCTGGAACACATTGTTTGGGTATGAAGGGTCGGGTGTTGCTTCCAAACAGAAGTCCTTCCTGGGGTGGAGAAGTGTAGATCACAGGTCACTCACGAAACTGTTGCTTCTGGGTCTGGAAAAATAACCTTGCCAAAGTAAAACAAGTCCCACAGGACAGAAAAGAAAGAAAGAAAGAAAGAAAGAGAAAAACCTAGAGCAAAGAGTTGATGTATGTGGTGGTGTAAAAGCAGAGGGGGAACGTGTGTGTCTGAAAGAGACTTAGAAAGTGACTTGACTTTCAAAAATAATTTTCCTATAAAAAGTGGAAACCGTATAGAATGTATTTGGGTAAATGATGCATCTTTTGTGAAAAGGCAAAGTTTGTAACAATAATACACTAGGGAATATCACATTTATATCATTTATATTGGATAGTCATTGCTTTTTATTTTGTATACCGTTAAATAGGGAGAATGAACTGGGAACTGGTAATAGATACCATGCTTCAAGTCCATCCAGCAACAAAGAAATCCCAAGTTGAAACTTTACAGCAACTTTTTTCCAAAAACATCTGAATAAAGGTGCTTGATAAGACTCTGTGTGTGTGCATGCGTGTGTGTGTGTGTGTGAGTGAATTTTCAAAGAGCTGTTTCTGGAAAGTTGGTTGGAGATCTGGGAAGCTTGGCTATAGACACATAACAGCTAATCATGTTGTTAATGCAGAGAATATCGCAGATTCATGAGGAAACCCTGGAGCAAAACAGTTAATAATATCATGTAAACATTTTCCACACAGAGGTCACATATGAGTGACACACAGCAGTACCGATTTGATAACACACTTTTGCAGACTAAAACAACATAAGCCAAGCTGTCACTCATTTGAGCCTTAGCCTCAAGGCTTATTTAAGATATAGAAATGGAAACAAAGTGTGTTTTACTGATACTCTCCCCTGTTTCTCTTCCACTGGTGCTGGAAGGACTGGTAGGAGTTCAGTACATGTTTGAGAAAATTGTGGTACCTATTGGTGAATGACACTGCTATTTGTACTCTGTGCCCTACATGACCCAATCAATTCTTTGTTGCAATAAACACTGCTGCCTGACTAAAGAATTTAACATGAGATATACTGAACCCAAAACAAATGTCATTTGACCTAGATTGGATTTTTTGTTTGTTTGTTCATTAAAATTGTTCATAAGGTTCCATTTCCTGAGGCAAACCAAGGGCAACAGAAGCAGATACACATAACTAAACATAATCCTCGACGACCTTATACTGAAGCATCAGTGCTCAGCCACTGCCATACATCTTAATTACCCTGCTCTACTCAAACATTCAAATTAACAATTCCAACCATGAATTCACAAATATCCAACCAGGCTACAAAAGCCTTCCCTCTGCCTTTGCCTCTCTTGTATGGCGATGTATCAGGTGCTCTGCCCCAGCTCAGGATTTAGAAATAATGGGCTTGTGTCTAAACTGACGGTTTTGATTGACGTGACAGCACACTGTGCCTGTCCCTTTGTGCCTGTTTCGTAAAAGAGACTTGTTCCTAGGGGGAAATATGGGGTCCTATTTCAGTTAGTGATCTGGATAAAGAGTTTCCTTCCTGCACCTGTTTTAATCACCTTCTCAGGATGTTTTTGCTCATTCACCCTTATGTCTAAGAGCAAAATACTACTAAACTTGAGCGAGGCAGAGACTTAAACAAGGGTATTTTTTCTCAGTCCTTGCTAATGCAGGTGACTGGAAAGGTTCAGGAATACTCCCATTGACATCACCTTGCAGACTAGCTGTCTAATCTACCTTGGTGAAGGAAGCCACAGAGCTGGCTGACTGATCTGTGAGCAAAATAAACATTTTGCCAACCTACTCCAGCAGTCTGAGGGACCATAAGCCCAAGGAGAGAAACACAGTTATGTTCTAGAACGTCAGAAGTGTGCCAAAACCTTTGAAGGGAGAATGAAGCGTATCATGAAAACTACCAGGAAATTACAGTTGGATCTGGGAGATGCATGGGACCATACCTCCCTGGGCCAAATTTTGTAATAATAGCAGTACCCCCAGCCACACAAGAGGGGTGGATAACATCTTTCTACACTGACACCACTAAAAATGGAGCAATGCCTATGCCAGAAAAAGGTTGTAAATTATATAAGTCGAGTCAGTTCTCTCTCCTTATGAACCCTCAATAATATTTGTGTCATCCCCTGCCAGTGGAGGGAATCCCATCACGGCACTGAAAGAAATATGCTGAATCTGTAACAATTACTGAAAATATTAGATAACACTGATGCAGATGAATTAGTCCTTGCCATAACTGATATGCACAATGATTTTGCTGCTTTATTGAAAACATGTGGAGAAAGTGACAGTAAATGGGGTTAGATCTGGCTGGCAGCCAGTCACTCGTGGGGCTCCCCAGGGTGCCATTTTAGGTCCAGTTCTTAACATTTTCATAAATGACCTGGACTCAGGACTAGAGGGTGTCTTAAATAAATTTGCTGATGACACCAAATTGGGAGGAGCTGTTGACTCTGTTGAAAGTGGAGAAGCCTTACAGAGAGACCTGGGCAGATTAGAGACCTGGGCAATCACCAACAGCATGAAGTTTAACAAGGACAAGAGCCAGATCCTGCACCTGGGAAGGGGCAACTCTAGCCACACATATGGACTGGGGGATCAGACGCTGGAGGCCAGCCATGCTGAGAGGGATTTGGGGGTCTTGGCTGACAGCAAGTTACACATGAGCCAGCAGTGTGCCCAGGCAGCCAGGAGGGACAACTGTTTCCAGGGTGCATCAAGCACAGCATTGCCAGCAGGTCCAGGGAGGTGACTGTCCTGCTCTACACTGTGCTGGTGCAGCCTCACCTGAGTCCTGTGTGCAGTTTTGGGAGCCACAGTACAAGAGGGACACAAAACTATTGGAGAGTGTCCAGAAGAGGGCAACGAGGATGGTGGAGGGTCTGGAGGGGAAGTCTTATGAGGAGAGACTGGAGTCCCTTGGTATGTACAGCCTGGAGAAGAGAAGGCTGAGGGGAGACCTCATCATGATCTATGGCTTCCTGACAATGGGGAGTAAAGGGGCAGATGCCGTTCTCCTCTCTTTGGTGACCAGTGATAGAACCCGAGGGAATGGCATGAAGCTGAAACAGGGGAGGTTTAGGCTGGAAGTTAGGAAGAAGTTCTTTACTGAGAGGGTGGTCAGGCACTGGAACAGGCTCCCCAGGGAAGTGGTCACAGCACCGAGCTTGGCTGAGATCAAGAAGCATCTGGACGCTGCACTCAGTCCCGTGCTCTGATTTGGCTGTCCCTGTGTGGAGCCAGGAGTCGGACTCAATAATCCTTATGTGTTCCTTCCAATTCAGCATATTCTGTGATTCTACGATTCTAAGTGTCATTGTATTATCCATCCAGAGGTTGTTTATTCCAAAGACAGTGTTTTATTTTATGTTTCAATCTACGCTAATTGCACCATCATCTGTTGCATTGAACTTTGAAGACTTTCATAATTTATTTAATGAAAACTAAGAGCAGAGAGCAAGAGGACTCCATTGTAGGGATCACTGTTTCTTAGAGAGAAACACCATAGTAAAGTCTTGAGAATTGAGAAGACTGGTGTTACAAAAAGGAGGGGTACATTTGTTGATGATTGCCAGTTACTGAAAGATAAAGGCTAGCTATACAACTTTTCTTTACAGATGACGCACACAGTATTTTGGTGTTACAGTAGCTTTGATGGTCTAAGGACATAAGCATGACAAGATCTATAATCATCATCCCTTATTAGACCAACTTATATTTGGAAAAAAATGATAGGTTTTTGGGCACAGAGGCTCTTCTGTACATGTAAGCTTGTCTTGGTTTTCCATCAAAAGATAGTGTTGTGGATATGCATTATGAAAAACATAAAAATGCAGTTTCTTCAATTTTAGGCTCCTTGGAATCTGTATTTGAAAAGCCTCAGGTAAAAAAAAAAAGGTTTTTGGTGGGGTTTTTTTTGCCAACCACATTGCTGTTACAAACAGTGTGATTGACTCTGCTTTCAGTTTATTTTCATCTTGGGGGTAAATCCAAATGAGTGTCATGAGTCGACTTTGGATCAGTCAACTTGACACCATTGTGAAGATGTGTCATGAAAATGGATTATCCTCCACTTTAATCTTTGAAATTTTATTTGTGTTGTATATTCAGCAGTGCAATTCTGAGTGGAGGCTTTCTTAAAAAAGACAGAATCCCATGGTAACAAATTTTATATCTTGGTGACTCCCTCTTGGGTTGACAAATCTGATTTCAGGGACCAATGAGTTCATAACAAAAAAGGACATTGAGGATTTCCCTTAGACTGTCATCACAAGTCATTGATTGTGTCCAATTTCAATCTGCATTGAATTTCATTATATTTTTATTTGCACTAGTGTTAGGCATAGCTATAACAACAAGCTTTGTCTCTGAAGAGCTCTGTTTAGTAATGCACAGCCTTTAAAGAAAAAAAACCACTACAGAAATCATGATTCATATTAGACTGATGGTTAAATGGCTAAACGATGGTTGCCCAAATATAATTATGAATGAGGACTCATTGATAACAAGGGTTTTCATAATAAAGATCCTCTCAGGGATCAGCTGTCAGGATAATATTCCTCAGTATTTCCATGTCAACTCTGAAGGAAAATATGTCAGGATTATGGGTGTTTGGAGAGCCAGAAGATCAATCAGCAGTGAAAAGGAATGGTCATTTACACATAGGGGACCATTACTCACTCAGATGGTGGAACATGGGCAAAGAGAAAAGGGTTATGTATACACTGTGAATGGTATCACTGGTTCTGGGTTTGTAGGTACCCTTTGGTTTCAGCTCTCCCAAGCAGAAGACAGGGACAGGGATCAGCTTCTTGCTGCTCCCACCGCTGTCATGGTCAGCCTGGAGGAATGGTGTAGGCGAACGGGGAGAGAAAGGGTGACACCTTCAAGACCAGCCCTGGGTACACACAGAAGGGACAGGCTGAAAGAAAAAGGCTGGTGCTGAGGATGTGAACCAGTGCTGGCTTTTCTTCTTTATTATCACTCCCCTCTCAGCATCAAAGCCCCATATTTCTGAGAGGTCTCAAATCAGTAACATTTTTCCTTTTCAGTGGACTCAAATCCAAGAGCAGGATGTTCGGATGAAGAACACAGAGGTTGTTTCTGGTTGATAGTAAGGAATCAAGAAGTCCCATAAACAGGGCAAAGTGATCAGTAATAACAGGATGGCAAAACAGCAAACCTCAAGTGCACTTTGAAAGAATAAGCCTTTCAAATCTTTAGATTGTAATATAGCAGTATCATAATGGCTTAAAATACATGATAGAAATACATGTAATTATACTATACAAAGTCATACCAATGACTATATATTCTTTCTTAAAGAAAAAATCCCCAAACCAAAATACAAAAAACTCTGCTTCCAATATTTTTAAGGGTGAATTATAGTTTTTCTACCCAAATTTGGTAAAATATTTTTGAAAAAAAAAAAAAAGAAAAAAGACTTCTACTCATGCAAAGAATTAAATTCTACAGTAGTTTTCCAGAAAAAAAAAATCATGTAAACGAAGTGTGAAAGTAGCAACTAATAATCTAAGGCAGTAATGAAAGTAGATGCAGCATATTTTTTTGTTTGTTGTTGTTAATCAGGAAAGATCTCCAAAGTCATTTGGAATCAGGGAGTGGGGCTCTGAGGAGCAATTGAAGTCAAGTATGCTTCACTAACAGCAATTAACAGCATGCTGTTGTACGCTGCTGCAATGAAACAGGATTAAGCAGGATGAAGGAACTCATTACATTACACTGAGAAAGATTCCACTTTCTTTTAATGCTGATGTAAATCTGCAGCAGCTTCAATCTCTCTAATGCAGTCACTCATGTTTGACAATAGAACAAGAGAACAAAATTTAGGCTGTTGTCTTTTGTCAGAATTAATCTCCTGGACTACAATACAAACCCAAATTTTCAAAACTACTAAGATCAAAATAAAAAGTATCCACCCCCATGTAAGAATTGTTTTGTGATTATGCCATATCCTTTTTTCCAATGTATAAATGAAAGCTATGATTTAGAAAAAGAAGACTTCTTATAGCCCCTTATTTACATTTGTTATTAAACATCTCCTGGTGCCAGACAACTATTTATTTCTGAGAAAGTGCAAGGTCCATATCCAAAGGAAATATGTTTGCTAACAGGTCACATGGAACAGGATAAACATTTAATTATGTCATTTTGAAACTCCAGGAGGATCAGCTGAGCTGTAATTTGTCATGTTATTCTGGTTTTGAATACTTCACAGTGAACTGTCTGATTACATAAACTCATGCTGGCTCTCACGTTAAAGGCATTTTTGCTTTTGAGTAGCACAGGGCAGAGGGGTTTTCTCTCTAGAAATCACCAGGGGAGATGGGAGTTTCCCTATGGAGGCAGTCCTGCTTAGTGAAAAACCACCAGCTTGCAAAACACTAAGGGTGATTCTACCATGAAGTACTTTTGTTTGCCAAAAGACCGAAGGATTTCCATCTATCTCCAGACATTTGGAAATTGCCCTAGGATTTTTTTTTTCATAGGAGATTGAAATGGAAATGATAGAACTGTTCGCTAAGGAACATATAACCTATAATTGATTTTACTCTCCTAAGTGTGAATAATTCTTTCCTTTATCTAAAATGCATGAGCCCATTTACATCTGTGGTTCATTTTGGCACAAAACTACATTAAAGCTTCTCTCTGAAAAGGAGCTGATGTCTGCCCACGTTGTTTACTATCTTCTCATCTTTTTTCAAATATTAAATCAGTACCACTATCAATTTCAAACTATTAAGTTATAGACTTGGGTATTCTTGACAGACTGTGAGGTCATTCTGCTCAGAGTGACACACAAAACTGAAAAAAAAACCAAGAGGACATGGTAAGTAAATGTTTGGTGATGTATTTGTGCAAATACACTGGTGGGAAATATACTCAGTTATCAAGTTTCATGAGGTTTTTTTGAAGTCTGTAATCATGGCTGACATGTAAAGTCACAGAAAGCTTTAAAGAAGACTACCATTTGGATTGTATGTTCTAGTTTTCTGGAATTGTAAGATTGTTAGAATGATTGCTGACCTAGGAAACTCCTAAAATTTCACATTCAGGACTTGACTTCACTATAATACACAACTGATTTTTTTTTTTTTACAAAGGGAAAATCACCAGTGGTTCGTCTAGTGATGAAGGTCACTTGTGGAAAGGCCGATGCTTCTGCGTTTCCTGTATCCTCACTCCATCTTCCAGTCTTTGCAAGGTTCTGGTTCATGTTCAGAAGATTATTTGGATTACACCATCAAAACAATGAAAAATCACAGAATTATAGGGGTTGGAAGGGACCTCCAGAGATCATCGGGTCCAACCCCCCTGCCAAAGCAGCTCCCTAGGACATATCCCTCAGATAGGTGTCCAGATGGGTCTTGAATATCTCCAGAGAAGGAGACTCCACCACCCCCCTGGGCAGCCTGTGCCAGGACTCTGTCATCCACACTGGGAAAAAGTTCTTCCACATGTTGGTGCGGAACTTCCTGTGCTCCAACTTGCAGCCATTGCCCCTTGTCCTGTCCCCACAGACCACTGAAAAGGGGCTGGCCAATTCCCCCTGCATCCCATACTTCAGATATTTATAAACATGAATCAGATCTCCTCTCAGTCTTCTTTTCTCCAGGCTGAACAGCCTCAGTTCATTCAGTCTTTCCTCATAGGGGAGATGCTCCAGGCCTTTAACCAGCTTCATAGCCCTCCGCTGGAATCTCTCCAGGAGATCCCCGTCTTTTTTATACTAATCCAGTGAGAACCCTCAACCCCCCAACCCAAACCCCAGACCCCAAGCCCCATACACATCATCTCTCTCCTGAAGTTGTTAATCAAATGTTATATGTCTTGACTGAATGCATGAATACAGTCTCAGGGAGCAGCAGGTCCGACACAGAGAAGAAGTGCATCTGCAGCCTGTGTGGAAGTACCAAACCTCACAGAAAAGACAAGATGTTCATGTTGTTGCTGAGGAAGACCAGGGAGATCCATCATTCAGGGGGAGTGGATCACAGACTGAAGTGAGAGCAGAGAACATTTCAGAACAAATGGATGCCACGGACAGTAAAATAAAGAAACGCAGCGAAAGCATTGCACTGTCATTTGCAGTGCATAATTTGGAGATGGTTGAAAAACCCACTCAAAAACTGCAAAAAATGCTTCTAATAGTGAGAGAGAGACTTTTAGACCTCAATCTCTGTAACCTATCAAAAAGAAGACCGGGAGGAGAAATGACTGCAGAGTATAATTATTTCCATGAGGGAAAAACACTAATGCAGGCAATAAATAGCTTTTCAAACTGGCGGTGAAAAGTGCAACAAGAACTACAGGCCGAAATCCAAAGCCTGACACGCTCACATGATGAAACAGGCCGAATATTTTAATGGGGAGGGCAGTTTACCTCTGAAGCATGGTAGCAGAGGAAGCAGCAGTTGATCCATCTCTCAAGGTCTTCAAATTAACTATCCTGCACTAAAACACGAAGGAACTACAGCTTCTTAATGAAGCAATTATAAAGAAAATGTTAACAGGTACAAAACAGGCTTTTTCTTGTAATCTCACCCTGGGAAATGACCGGACTATTTCAGGTGAAAATCAAACATGGCCAAACACAGAATCAGCTTGAAGGAGGCTCCTTAAAGAAGAAATTTTGCAAGGCTCTAGACAAATTAAATTAACTCTTAATTATAAGCAGTAGTACCAGCTTGTTCTTTTCAAAGAACCCTTGGGTTTTACTGGTCTTCTGTACAGAAGGTCAGGTAGAAACCATTTCATAGAATCATAGAATCATAGAATGGTCTGGGTTGGAAGGGACCCCAAGGATCATAGAGCTCCACCCCCCCCGCCACAGGCAGGGCCACCAACCTCCAGGCCTGGATCTACACAAGGTTGCCCAGGGCCCCATCCAACCTGGCCTTGAACACTTCCAGGGACGGTGCATCCACTACTTCTCTGGGCAGCCTGTTCCAGCACCTCACCACTCTTTCTGGAAAAAACTTCCTCCTAATATCTAATCTAAACCATCCTTCCTTTAGTTTTAATCCATTCCCCCTTGTCCTGCTGTTATCTGCTCTTTTAAAAAGTTGAATCCCCTCCTGTTTATAAGCTCCCTTCAGGTACTGGAAGGCTGCAATGAGGTCCCCCCGCAGCCTTCTCTTCTCCAGGCTGAACAAGCCCAGCTTCCTCAGCCTTTCTTTGTAGGGCAGGTGCTCCAGCCCTCTAACCATCTTTGTGGCCCTCCTCTGAACCCTCTCCAACAGTTCCACATCTTTCTTGTATTGGGGGCCCCAGATCTGGACACAGTACTCCAGATGGGGCCTCACGAGGGCAGAGTAGAGAGGGACAATCACCTCCCTGTCCCTGCTGGCCACCCCTCTTCTAATGGAGCCCAGGATCCCATTGGCCTTGCGAGCTGCAAGAGCACACTGCTGGCTCATGTTAAGTCTCTCATCCACCACAATCCCCAAGTCCTTCTCAGCAGGGCTACTCTCAAGAAGCTCTTCTCCCAGTCTGTATCTATGTCTGGGATTCTTCCGACCCAAGTGCAACACCTTACACTTGGCAGTGTTGAACCTCATTAGGTTCCCCCGGGCCCATCTTTCCAGCCTGTCAAGGTCCCTCTGGATGGCTTCCTTTCCTTCTAGGGTGTCAACCACACCACTCAGCTTGGTGTCATCTGCAAACTTGCTGAGGGTGCACTCAATTCCATCATCGATGTCATTGATAAAGATGTTAAAGAGCACCGGTCCCAAGACAGACCCCTGGGGGACACCGCTTGTCACCGGCCTCCACCTGGACATAGACCCATTGACCACCACCCTTTGGCTTCGGTCTGTTAACCAGTTTCTTATCCACTGGATGGTCCACCCATCAAATCCACATCTCTCCAATTTAGAGATAAGGATGTGGTGGGGGACTGTGTCAAAGGCCTTGCACAAGTCCAGGTAGATGACATAGATTGCCTTCCCTTTATCTACCAATGCTGTCACTCCATCACAGAAAGTCACCAGATTGGTGAGGCACGACCTTCCCTTGGTGAAGCCGTGCTGGCTGTCCCGGATCACATGCTCTTCCCTCATGTGCTCCAACATGTCATCCAGGAGGATCTGTTCCATGATCTTCCCAGGCACAGAGGTGAGGCTCACCAGCCTGTAATTCCCTGGGTCTTCCTTGCTCCCTTTCTTATAAATGGGAGTGACGTGACCTTTTTTCCAGTCCCCAGGGACCTCTCCTGACAGCCACGACTTTTCAAATATGATGGAGAGCGGCTCGGCAACCACATCAGCCAGCTCCTTCAGGACCCTGGGATGCATGTCATCCGGCCCCATAGACTTGTAGACATTCGGTCAGCTCAGAGGAGTTTGCTAAATTATTGGCAGCATCTAGTCATCGCTAAAGTGATCGCTTTCAAATATACACAAAATTACAGCAGCTTCATAGCTGTATTCATACATACTTCTAATAGTCTAGATTAAAATTTCAAATAAAACCCAAGATTTTAGATTCAGGAAAAAATAGTTTATTCTTCATGAGGACACTAACCTTTTCAAAACAGTGTATATTCTTCTCAAAACACAGTGTAACATTAGGATGGTTATTGAGCATATAGCTTAAACCAGAAACAATCTGAAATATAAGGCAATTATAGGGATTGAGTAGGTGTTTTGAAATAGTGGAAATACTTGGGGATTTGAGAGCTTCCAAGTTTCCAAAACCTTTCTTTTTTCCAAATTTTTTCATCAGTGTAGTACTAGGGGTAAAGAGCACTGCAGCCTTCAAGTATAAAATACAGAGATAGTTCTGTACCAGAGCCAGACGTGCCCACGTGCATGTTATAGTGTGCTCTCACACATGTGGATCCAATGCAGGTAACAGAGTCCAGCTTCATGTTTGCAAACTACATTTTTTCTTAACCCCCCCCTTCAAAAAAAAAAAAAATTCAACTGTTGTAATGTAAGCCTTATTAGATTTTCTACTTATTATTAACCCGGAGGCCCTCCAGCCTCCTCCCTACTCTCTTTCTTATTCGTTTTTTATACTTCTGACCCGATGCAATCTGCCTGCAGGGGCAAATACAGTTATCTCCTTCTAAATTAAAATTGTAACTCATTTGGTACAGTTTACACAAGGCCTCAGCTTTGACACATGCAATTACTATGAACATAGGAAGAACATGATTGCTGAGAGCCACCAGAAATAGAGTTTAATCAGAAAACATGGAGTTGTTCCAACAGATTTATAATTTCACCACTTGCTATTCTTTTATGTTCCCGAGTGTTCGGATAATTAGATACACTGTTGTTTTGCTTCCCAAGAGGCCAGGGAAAGCAAAATTCCTACTTTTATATTAACAAGATGAAATTACAATACAAACAATCCATAATTTTTTTTTTGTTGTGGTTGTTGCTGTTGCTGAAATGACACATTTATACAGCATTAATTTTAGTACTTACAAAATGTTACAAATAATTTGTTCTGTAGGATCGGTGTGTATCGCATCGTGTGGACTTGTGTGAATTAATTACCCATTCAGGGGGGTCGCCCAGTCTGTTACTCACGTAAGGACCCCTAGGTAGCTCACCTCACCTATCTTACAAGGTGGGTTTTTTAAATAGATCTTTAAAAAAATCAGGTTCACGTTTTGTGCCACTGTTAGGGAATGATCCTTCAGCGGATCAGACTGCAGATCTGGGGAAAAGCAGAGATGTTACAAAGCCAGATTCACAGCCCTGCCTGATCTCCCTGCCTCACACTCAGCTCTGAAAAAGGAATTTTAAATGTATCTGATTCATTTCAGTGAAACATAGACCTGAATCAACAAAGGGACATCACTCTGCAATCAGAAGGGAAGATGCAGGCTTCAACTATGTGCTGCCTTGCACGATGAAGGCATTATGTTCTTCTGAGATCAGGGGTGTTCATAACTCGATGGCTTTTACAAATAAAAGCAGCTGAATGGTAAATATAAATGGGTATGTGCAACATTGCAGGGTCCTGCAGTCTTTTTTACTGAGGTCTGAATGCATTCATTTTAATTATACTTTAACCTCAAGTTTCCCAAGCTGATGGATGGGCCTCTGGGAGGTCTGTGGGTCAAATAAGGAGTGAGGTTACAGAAAAGGGTTACAGAAAATACTTTGGGTAAAGAAAACGCATGGCCGGTGATGTGCTCTGTAGTACAAATGTGATCCTGAAGCTCTGGCTGCTTTTTCAAGAGGCCACCTGCTTTCTATTTCTTCTTTTATGTTAGCCATTAATTTTGCTGCCACAGGCACAATTCATACTTACAAGGTTGGAGGCTCAGACAGGAGCAGCTGCTGTTTCAAATGGCACTACTCCATTCCCAGGACAGCCAACTCAGCTGCAACAATATCAGTGACCTGGGTACACCAAATTCACCAAAAGATAGACTTCAGCATCCTTAACATACTCTTTTCTGTTGAGAACATAACAGCAAGGTGAATCCGTAAGGCTGGAAGGAAACAAGCTGCAAGTACGACAAAGTTATGGAAAGAGAGAGCATAGATGAGCAACAAAGGGAAGCAAAGGAGGAAGGGAAAAAAGGGAAAAAGGGCTACATAAATATTAGTGCAGAGGTTGCCAATCTGTCTTAAGCAAATTCCTCAGTCTACAAGCTTTTCTGTGTTAGTAAAACCCTAATTTAGGTAACAGCTCTAGTGACCAAATTTACAAAGAGATGGCAAAATAGCAACATGAAACACCATCATGTTTGTTCAAGTCTGGGAGGGTTGAGTCCAGCTCCAAAGGCAAACTTACTTTATTTGGCTCCATGAAGGCGCCCTGAGCCATTGGGATACACTGTTGTTCTGGCAGCCTGAATACCCCCCAGCCGTCTCCCCAGGATCCCACATAGAAGGTGAAGCACCTGCAGAGCCATTTCAGGTCTGAGAGAGTTTATGAGCTGAGCCACAGCCCTGAGCAACCCATGTTTGTGTGGGGTCTTGTTTTCAAGCCCATTTGGCTTCATTTGAGCCCGTATAGGGAAAATCCAGCCCAGGGATCCCCGTGCCAGATTTCCTGAAGTGGAAATGCAGGTAGTGCAGCTCAAAGCAGCCCAATGCTATTACAGGCTCAGCTCTTGAATTGCATCAATGCTGATGCAAGGAGACAGGAACCTGCAGTCAGGAGCAGGCTTGGGGAAGAGGTGGGGGAGAGAGAAAAGGACCACAGCAACCTCACGCAGTCCACCTTATGTCACAGTGGAAACACCCCCTGAATCAGCTAAAGTTTCATCCTGTCCCAGTGCACCAGGGAGGGTTAGAGCTTGGGAGCAGTGCCCCAGGAACATATGGGGACAGCAAGGGCTCACAGTGAGCAATTTTGCAATATCCTGAATGGAGAAGAGAATGGCTGTTCCTGGTCTCTCCCAGCCCAAGCAACAAAAGCCAGCAAACTAATTTAGGAGCAGCCACGGTCAAAACAAACAAAGGGAAATGGGTCACCACGCAGCAGAGAGGAAAGCTGAGAAACTCCTTGCCTTAGAGCCTCCAGCTGGGAGAAGTCTGGTGGGGCTCAAATGGAGGCTCAAGAGATCCAGAGAGCTGTAAAAGAGACCACAGCAGCCTCAAGAAATACCCTCAGCTGGGGAAGCTTTAAAGGGAAGGATTTTATAGATTTGTTTTTATTGTTCCCAAGCTATCTGCTTTTGGATACTGTTGGTGACAGGATCATGGATTAGTTGGCCCATGATCTATACCAGTGCAGCCACTGCGACCTTCTTAAGAGTGGTAAATCCTACCAGCTTCCAGTTTGCAGCTGGGAGACTTCTATAGCTGCAGCTGAACTACTGTGTTCAATAGCCACATTAGGGCTGTCCTCTAAAAACATGCCTAATCCCATTTTTTAACCTGTCCCTGGTCTCCATGACATCTTGCAAGAATGAACTGCAAACTTTGTTTATAAATTGTGTAGAAAGGCACTTCATCTTTGTTGCTTTGAACATGCTACTTGGCACCTTCATTGAAAGCACTTGCTCACCAGGTCACACGAAGATGATCAGAAAGAAGGGGATCTTCACCATATCCTTTCTCATGCATTCACACAGCTCCTTCCGAGCCTGAAGCAGTTCATTTACTTCTTTTGTGTTTTTTTATAACTCCACACAAAATCATTCTCATAAAATGTTAGAAAATACGTATCAAAGAGGTAGCTTTGAGAGCTCAATGTCTACTACTAAATCTACTAAAGATAAAGCATAGGAATTAAATGGACAAACATTTATTTCTACAGATTGTTTGCAATTCCTACTATGGTCTTTTGTTGTGCTGATTTCCCCTGAATACAGACTCTACATGTGTACCAGGCCCTCCTGTACCCCTCTATCCTCGTTTTGACAGTTATGGGCACATAAATCCAGCCTAAGGTTAGGGCACCAAGCACTGTCATATGAACAGGAACACACCAGATGTCAACTGTAGTAGCGAGGAATCCGCCAGCCCTTGGGTATTTACAGTGGCCATGGAAATGGATGTAACAGTGGCTAGATAGAAACGAGGATAGAATGGAGACACTCTTGTAATTCATTTTATTTGTGATGTTAGACTTGAATAATTCTCCCGTGCTTGTAAACAGTGATGGAAGCAAACGTATAGACACTTCTGGTGCAAAGTCCTCATCTCTGCTACCGCCTAGAAACAGTTGGAATTATTTGCTGGACCAGCACAGGTTTCCACTAGATGGTGCTCCGAGCTTTCGGGAAGCCATCAACGGATTAACCTGCGGCAAGGCAAGGCAAGGGGAGGAACACGCTCCACGGACTGCTGAGCCAGCAAAAGTGAAGTGGCTTCTTGCAGATCTCAATCCACCTTCCTACATTCCCAGGCTACAGGAATTTCGCTCTTTCCTTACGCATCCTAAGAACTCACAAGCATAACATTTTCAATTTCATTCCCCTTTTCCTATAACTTCGTGACAGGACCATGAAAATGATTAGAGGGCGGGAGCACCTCCCCTACAAAGAGAGGCTGAGGGAGCTGGGCTTGTTCAGCCTGGAGAAGAGAAGGCCGTGGGGGGACCTCATTGCAGCCTTCCAGTACCTGAAGGGAGCAGACAAACAGGAGGGGAATCAACTTTTTAAATGGGTAGATAATGGCAGGACAAGGGGGAATGGATTGCTAAAGGAGGGAAGGTTTAAATTAGATATTAGGGGGGAGTTCTTTACAGAGAGAGTGACAAGGTGCTGGAACAGGCTGCTCAGGGACGTGGTGGATGCCCCGTCCCTGGAGGTGTTCAAGGCCAGGTTGGATGGGGCCCTGGGCAACCTTGTGTACATCCAGGCCTGGAGGTTGGTGGCCCTGCCTGTGGCAGGGGTGTTGGAACTCTGTGATCCTTGGGGTCTCTTCCAACCCAGACCATTCTATGATTCTCCTCCCAGTAATCCTTGGCCCATGCTATGAGCTGGCAGTGTGCCTTGGCCAAGCTGCATGAGTGCCTGTGCCTACACTCCAGCCTTCTCAGGGCAGAGACTGGCCCTCCTGCCTCACTCTTTTGTTTAGCTGCTGAATTTCACACAACCTGTAAGACAACTCCAACATGTCTTCTGCAAAGCAGGTTCAAGCAGAAACACCATGTCTCAGAAAGCTGCTTTAGGAGAAAAAAACCCACGTATATGTGCATGTCGTACAGCTTCTTTGTCTGGCTACCTTTATTCTTGCTGTTGTTCTTTTTACTGCTTCCATTATTGCCATATGGTCACCATCTCCTTCATTTTTAACAGGTAAATACAAATAAAACCCCACCAAACAACCGACATTTTCCTTAAATAATGCTCCAAACAGGCACATACCTTTGCTATTCCCTTGCCAGATGCTGTACTGTAGATTGAATCCACCAAAAGGCATTAATTTCTCTGACTTCTTGGGTAACACCTGCTGACACCTTCCCCCACGCTCTCTTCCTGCTGAGTAGCAGAGCAGCTTTTGCATCAGTCCACCCGGTACCAGCAACATAGGTAAGGAGGACGTTGAAATACTGCAGACGCTTCACAGATGAGCTGCAACAATGATCGAAGCCAGGAAAAATCATCTCCCAGTGAGACACTTTGAGAGAGTTCAAATCTGTCCACTTTAGAAGTGCTCAAGCACTTCAGTTCCAAGATGGGGGGGAGAAGGGGGTGGGAGACAGGGGAGTAAGAATTAGCACAAAAAGATATAGGCATAGTTAAATCCAACACATTATCAGCGTGCAAGAGGGTTGGGTTCACATGCATTTAGGGATATATCCCTCATACTCACTGGGTGCACAAAGAACGACCTCAGCCAGTTCCTGGGAACGTTGCCCTGGATGGGCCGACGCAGAGCAAGCCGGCATTGCATACACACCAGGAGGGCACTAGAAAGCACCGTGTGTTGCGTAGTCACTGTGCACATGGGCCACGAGTGTACCAAGGCTTTCCAGACGTGTGCAAGGCACGCCAGAGCTAGCTGTACAACTCAAGCTGACAGCACAGATTCATGAGGTGGAAGAAGCTAAAGCTGAGCAGGTAGGTCTATTACAAAATCTTCCTGCAGAGCCTTTGTTTGCAAGAACCGTCTGTCTTTGGGTCAAAACAGCTACCACTGGTTGGTGGGGCAGACCGATAGCTGGCAGCACGAGCAAAACCTCTGTCTTAAAAGTGTGCTGTGGCAGCTCACTGAAGTCAGATTTCTCTTTGGGATGTAAGCTATTTCCTCTTACATCTGGAAGATCAGCATTTACAACTGCTGTGCCTGGAGCACTGTTAACACATCATTTGTGGCAGCAGTGCATGCTACCAACATGAAGGAGAAGGACCCAGTGTTGTGACGCATCTGGAAATACCACATACTCCTGTGGGCTGCTGCTGAGATTCTTGCATCCAGTACGCTGAGGGTATTCATGGAAAGAATACTTCTCTGGGGTTTGCCAGAGTTACAGAGAAGTCAGTAGTTACAGTAAGACTCATTTATCACACTTAATAGGGAAAGGCAGTTTGTCCTTTTTTTTTTTTTTTCCTCCAGGCTTCAAATCCCTTTAATAATTACTTTGCTGGAAGAGAGGAATGGCTAACCTTGGCCCTAGGCTGGCAGGCAGTGAGATCTGCACTGACAGACAAATGAAGAAATCTGAGGTTGAGGCTGACAGATCCATTTAGCCTATTCTGGGTGAGAGAGATGTATAGAAGAAAGGGACAGACAGAGCTGCTAGAAGTTTGAGCCACAGACGTGCACTCTATGAAACCCTGTGAATGACAGGGGCAGCCCACTTTACCCTACCCCATCAAGCCTTGACTCCGTGCTACAGATTGCACGCCTGCGCGCTGAGTAAAGCAGTGTCCTCAAAAGAAAGTGTCATGGACACTGAGTGCTCAGAACATCACCCAAAATAAAAATAGCTACACCAGCTCTCACAGATTTATGGCCTTCACTACTGGGTATCTCTTCCTCTGCCTGTTTTTTCCCTTCTCCCAGTTATACCTTGTAGAGCACCTAGTAGAGGAAGAGATGAGTGGTAGCAGTGGTCACAGTTGTCCTGATGGCTTCTCAAGCCCATGCCCCTCACAGCAGCAGTCAGGCCATGTTCTCCTGTCCCACAGGTGTGTTGAAGTCGCTGTTGCCATGGTGAATTTCTTGTTGCAGGGATGTCAGCCAAACACCTTTTGCTGCAGTGAACAGTGGAGGTCTTGTGCTCTGCCTCTTGTCACCAGAGATTGGAGATTGTGTTGGTCTTTATTTCACAGCAGAATCCCTTGTTCTTGCACCATTACCTCCAAAGCCATTAGGCTCTCTGACGTTCTCTTCCACCAGACAGGTACCTGGTGGGTTGACTCTTTCTGGTCTGAGGATCCTGTGAGGAAAAAATAGTGCATGCTTATCACGATTTCCTGAACTTGAAGGAGCTCTCAAGGGCCAGGCAGCCTCTTCCATAACTACTGGGTCAATGTAAATAGGTTTACAACCCCTTTAGTGACAGCTGCCAGCTACGTAGTTACCTGAAATCTGTCAAAGAAGAACAGATACACGCTGCTGGCATCTCCTCCTTTCAGGAGTTCCCACATTCAGATGTAGAATTCAGCCCCTTGCAGAACAATCCTGCTCCACCTTAAATGGGAGTGAGTGGGTGAAAACTGCTGTGACTTAGCTTTCTGCCTGGGCTACCCATATGTAAGCACTCTGCTTGGAAATCACACAGGAACAAGAAGATACTCCAAGAAATAGCAAGACTTTTCTAACTTTTTGAACTTGATGCAACAAAAATCAAATTCTGTTCATGCTACCAACAGATTTGTGTGTGCAAAAAATAATCAGACTTCAAAATAAAAAGCTTGAAACCAAAAGCTGTACCCTCCATGACTTACGATTAAACGTGGAGGAATATAAAGACTGGCTAAAAGAATATATCAACAAATGCCTATTGTATAATTTGTTGATGCGTTTTTACTGCAAAATACAACAAAATTGATCCTCTTTGGGTTCTTCTCTATGAGGGAAGAGCACTAAGCAGCAGTCTTCAGTGAAGAAGAGCAACATGACAGTGTAACAGTGGTTTGGGGAGGGGGGTGTTTCCTAGAAGCCAACAAGACATTGTGCATTAATTGACCTTTATCTTTTGCAGAGAGATGTTAAAATACATTTTTTGTATGTGGTCTGTGGCAACAAATTACCTGCCTGTGACCAGTAATACCTACATAGTAAATTACATGAGACCAAGAACTGACAGTATGGAGTATGAATCTGTGTGCATGGATAGACAAAAAAATATTAAGATGCATTTTTATAAATATGATGCAGTTGAAAAGCTTCTGCTGAACTGGGAGACTACCAATCTGTAGTTCTTGCAAGTTGGAGAATAAGCTGATGACTAGGAATTTACCATTCGTCATAAGGGAGAGGGCCAAGCCAAGAGGGTGTTACTTGCAGGCTGTGGTTTCTGACATGGGTCACTTTTTGAAAAGCAGTATAGAAGATTCTCTTCATCATGTCAGACATCTGAAGGCATCAAGTTGGTGGCACAAAAGAGGCAAAGTTATGGGAATAACGTTTTCCCACGCTCCCTGAAGAATCCCAACGAGCAGTTGAAACGGAGAAAAATGCTTTACACTGTAGCAGCAGCAGCAGAAGCTGTCTTCTGAGAAATCTGCTTTTAAGACATTGTCATTCCCTGACTTCACAAGCTCTTCATGTGACAACAGCCTCCCCAGTGCTACAGGTATGCAACTCAAGATTTTTAGGGGGCAGTTGAGCCCTGAAATATATTTCAACTGTGGACTGCCTGCACCCATTGCCCGAGTCCCTGGGTGCTGGTAGATCTTCTGCACAGTTCATTAGTTTGACTTCCTAGACAAAAAGGTAAAGTCCACCAGTTCTGGAGCAATGGCCATTCATTCAAGCAGAACACCACATGACCACCTAAGCAGATCTCTATAACTTTTGACCCAAATCCCAGACAGTAACTTTTGCATTAATTTCTATTTCTATTAGGACAGACATCAAATCTTTAGTAAAAACGTCCAGTGGGAGACATGTAAGCATCTGAAAGGAAGCCTTTGAATGTTTATTGTCTTTTCACTAGGCCTTCCCTAAATCTTCTCTTCTCCAATTTAATTTGAATTTGGATGCTTTTAGTTTCTACTTGCAGTCATTGAATCTTGTTTTGATGTTGTTTTCTGCAGGATTAGAGTCATCTACCACGAGAAATCTCCTTAAGCGCCTGTAATAATGAATCCTACAGAGTGCATAAGACTCCCACTTTCTCACCAGCTGCTTTTTTCCTAGACTGTGGAATATTCTTTTGTGTTCTGGCTGAAACCTCACTTAAAGGCTAGTGTCACTTATGAAGGGAGGATGTGATAGTCTGGTAGCAATCTCACTCATGCTGCAAGCAAAGGACTGCCAGGGCAGACAGATGCTCAGCCCAAACTGGAGAACCATGTAACTGCACGCTTGTGACATGAGTGGGAGCCTGAACGTTGTGTTGGGAGGATCAGCTAATTCTGGGCTGATGATCCCCTTGCCCTCTTAATAAATTCATCATCTCCGGATGCTGTTTCCCTTCTCTCTGGCTCACTGTGACGTGATCATTCATCATCATGGCTCACTACTGTAAAATATTGCCACTGAAATGTTACTAACACAAAACATTGCTTTCAAAGAATCGTCTTTTTATTGGCAAGATGATCCTGAATTTAAGAAAAGCTGTAGAAAAGTTTGTAGAAAATCAGTGATACTAACCACTCCACTCCTCAGCGCCTAGAAATCTTTCATAGCATGAAGAGCAGCTAAGTGATACTCAGCTCATACAAGAGCCTAGCTAAATTTAACTGCTGTATCATGCTAATGAGAGATAAAATGCCCTGCGTCCACAAACAGATGGTGTTAGCCCACATTAATAAACTCAGTGGAGAACTTAATATGCTTAGATTTAGATGGGTTATTCCACCGGATGACGCAGTCGATGACGCATCCTGAAGCAATGCATCTGTACTTGGCAGTTCTTGATCGTCTTACCCTGCTCTGCTGGCGATGCTGTCTGCTCTCCCTGTGTCCTGTCCTGCCTCTGGGTTATTCTGGCTGGCTGACACACAGGTGCAGCCCTTTGCGGTTCTCATCTGTGGAAGCAAAATGCCATCAAAATAAACCACTTGCACAGCCATATTTTGTATTTCTGCTCAGTCCTTGGATTTTACTGCCCCCAGGAAAGACCTGTGCATCCATCAGTATTTGGAGAGCCGTCAGTGCATCCCTACTCTCCGCATCAACATCCTATCCACACACCCCCACACACCCCCCCCCACCCCACTTTATCTCTCCTCTTTCCCCAGCAGAGTGGGGAAGGGTATACAGATAAGAAAGATAGGGCTACCTCTTTCTGCCTTGCCCTGCCTCCCTTGGGGGCTGCAGCTGCTGGGGAGCTGGCATGGGCAGGGGCATGAGCTGGGCATGAAGCCACTGGCACCGCTGTGAGTCCCATATGGTCTCTTTTTCACTGCGGGCTGGGATGTTGCCTCCCTATAATCTGCTTCCCAAGGCGACAGATTGAATCTGGACATTCTTGCCCAGGGATCTTTTGGCAGCTCACCCTAATTGCACTTCCAAAAGCATAAAATGTTTGTATGTTATGTTCTGCATATTTAACAAGTGCTACTAGCTTGCAGTAAATAAATATTTAAAACATATTACATTTAAAACATTAAATAGTAGACTTTACTACTTCAGGAAAATGAAAAGAAGTGTTTCATGTGACTGGGAAGTGGTATTTGATGTGAATGGACAACGATACCAACTTCATAAAGGCTGCTTCTGGTGTGTTCATTTATATGAACTTGATCCACCTTATCAGCAACCTCCATTATTATTTTGTTACATGAAAAATGCACAAAGTTTCCTAAAATAAATCTTTTGGATACGGCTTTACTCATCTTATGAATAATGTTAATTTAGAGCTCTTTAAATAAAGGTTGCCTAATATAAAACCTCTGTAAATACATACAGCAACTTAGACATGAGAAATCATAGGAAGCAGGAGGAATAGAATGTGCAAACTGAAAGTTCAAATGTGTTGGAATTCAAGTAGTATTTTCATAAGGTATTGTAATATTTGCACAAACATTCAAGTATGAAGTCTGCAGAAGGCTTAAGATGCTCTTACCTACTTTATATAACGTGAACTGGAAAATGGAAAACATTGACTCAGTATTCCAGCTTGCAGAAATTACTGTGACAGTCATCTGGAGATTTAGCTGCTGTACACCTCGGTAACAGGTTTTAAATATGGGCAGGGGAAAAAGGGCTTCTTTTGAGCATAAGTGCATCTGCAGAATTGGATGAGCATGCATATTCTTGCATGCCAGAGATGCACCTGAAAAGTCACAGAAAAGAATTCAAGTATTTCACTCCCTACCTTCCAAGATTATCTTATGTAAGGGGAGACTCTTTTCCTTAGGATTGCTCTTTCCTGTTGGGACTAGAAAGATAAAGTGTTTTTAGCTAAGACATTTAAAGAAAGAAGAGAGGAAGATGATGTATGAAGATGACAATAAAATGAATGCGGATATGGAGGGGTACAAGCATAATAAAGCACTGAAAACATTTGCTACTTTAATTTGTACTTAGTCCCCTTTATCTGTGCTCTGTTTTCACCTGCGTACACCTTGTGTGTGAGGTGATTTACATGGA
This sequence comes from Zapornia atra, assembly GCA_013400835.1. Classification (NCBI taxonomy): domain Eukaryota; kingdom Metazoa; phylum Chordata; class Aves; order Gruiformes; family Rallidae; genus Zapornia; species Zapornia atra. Next base: position 67,680 of record VZTU01026020.1, read on the forward strand.
TGCAGTTCTTTAATTAAGAACTGAGAGAAGTTTGGTTTAGAGCTGAACCATTGCTGAGAACCAATACATTTAAAGGCTGGGGAGGTATTACCGGAACCACTGTGGCCTCTTTCTTCTGGGTTTCTGTCTAAGAACAGTAAGGGAGAAATAAAATATGCAGGGTAAACTGGGATACTCTTGATCAAGTACAGGGCAGATCTCTGTTCCCAAAGCAATCTGTTCCACAGTCTTGGGTCAGCCTTTGAATGAGCTGAGCAAGGCTCCAGCAGCCCAAAATGTCTTTTCATCCTCTAGGGAAGGATGGAATCGGTGTGCACTGCTCCTTAGGTTTGCTCACCCCAAGCATTCCCAGTGGTGCACAGGGGCAGGGTTTGTGCAATGGGTGTGAGCCACTGCTCAGCACCTCGCAGGGACTCTGTGACACCTAACAGACGTGCCTTCTCCTGCTCTGGTACTGAGAGGCCATCATCAGAGGGGAGCTCCTGAGTTTGTTCGCAATTCCTGAAGCCAAGGTCATGTGTGAATTATAACATTGGGAACCCACAGGTGAAAACTACCTATGGACCAAAGAATTATTTCTCAAAACCCCTGAATTATGTTTCCTAATAATTCCTGGATGAGGGACATCTCATCCTTTTTTTGTCACAAGGGTGTCTCATTTCTTCAGGCTGACACATCCAAGATAATAGAACACTATGAAAGCAAGAAACCACTGTTCTTCCCACCGATCTGCCACTGACTCCAGACACTCCTCTCCTGATTCAAGACAATCAGATGGATCCTGCACTTCCTCACAGATCAGAAGAAAAACCTGAGTGCATTTGCATTGCAAAAATCTGCACTACTGCTAGCAATTCAACATGATCTTACTTGATTTTTCTCTCCACAGAATGCTTTATTTTTTTTCAAACGCTTTAAAAACTTTTCCTGGTTTAAGCACGTAATAGATTTTCAGTGGGAGTCATGAGGGAACAAGTAAGAAAGGAAAAAACCCAAACCTACAGAACACGTGAAATCAACTGTAGAAAAGTTGTTTTAAGGGTGGAGGCGTACTTGAATTGTGCTTGTATAGGTATCAGCTGATTCCATCAAACAGCCATCAAGGTGAAGGACCATCATAAAAATCAAAGCAAGGACTTTTCCCAAACAGTATTTTTTTTAAATAAAGTTCAGTGCTGTGGTCAACATATTTGCTTTTTATGAACATTTATTTGATTCATTTCAGAGAAAAGCACTTCAGTTTAGCTGCTAAATATCAAATACTCCTTTTCCTACTTCAAGGCTCACAGAAGCATACTTCATAATTAATATTTGTGTGCTTTTTATATGTGAGCCCTCTTAGTTGTTCAGCTCCTTATAAATCATATAAAAGAATGACAGAAAGGGCCAATTAGCGCTTTTGCACACCAGGGTAGAATGGCACTTATATGTTTGTGCAGTCTCATTTTAATGGTTTCAGGTTCCACAGTTTCCCTGAGGAGATTACTTGAGAGCTTACTGCAATTTATTCTCATGATAGTCAGCTTCAACATTTCCTTTTCCAATTGTATCATAATACACTTACATCCAACATAATGTATTACACATTTTCTCCTCTTGTGAAACAAGGTAGAATCCATAAATCCTGCAATAAATTTTTTACCTCTTCTTATGTCCTTCTAAGTTGTTATTAGATGAGCTATGTAACATCTGTCAGCCTTGGCAGCAACATCATAGTTACGGCTCTTTTGTGATTGGTACAAAAAAGCAGCAATCGAGCCCCAATACTGTAGTCATACTTTACTTAATCTCCAAATTAATTTAAAAAAACCCCAAACCAATCAGGATAATTGCTTTTAAATAAGTATATTATACTACATATATACATATATGTGTATATATACACACACACACAGAGCAGAAAATAGCGCCCTCACTTTATGCATGCTCGCACAGCCTTACCCCCAGGTGCAAGCCTGATGATGTATCTCCAAAAGGTTCCAGATAAACTCTCCAGTTCAACACACAATAAAGGAGTAGCATCGTGTAAGCATGGCTTACCCTGTCCTGCCACATGGGCTGGTCCCTTTACCCCATCATTTACCATACGCCAAACGGGTCTGCTTGCAGACTCCCAGCCTGCCGTTCCCAGTCCAGCCCTGCCATGGGATTGCCCCTAATTCCAGGGGTCACATCCAGCTCCTTCACAGGGTGAATTATCTTTCACAAGAAACAGGGCTCAGATCCACCTTTTTATGATTCCAGACTGAAATGATGGGGAAATGGATTCCTGCAAATTTAAGACAGCTGTGCTGGATATTGTAATTTATTGAAGTTATACTGATCACTTTTAAAGAAAACAAAGGGGATCCAAAATCCAGGGAAGCACCTGTTAACATCCTATCTGTTTGTGTATGTTCATACAGGAACCAAAACAACCCAAAAGATGTCCATCAAACTGCAGCTTGTGCAACGTTACTCCTACCCAATAAATGAGTTTTATAAAACTACAAAGTCTCCTGAAAACACTTTCAGGCAGTACAGATGTGGTAATTAGAAAATAATAGTCTAAAACCATGAAAGCAGTAATAAAATGTTTGAATACTACTTGCACACCCAGTAATGCAGAGCAGGTGCTTTGACAGCAAAAGGTCAAGTGCTAAAGGAACAGGCAGATGTCTAACACTCCATGGGATTTCACAGTTGTGGAAGATGCAACAAATACCAAAACCTCTGACATGACTAATAACAATATTAGATCATTTTTGGAAGCTGGCTTTAGAAAACTAATAAAACACGACTAAAGAAGCTTGCTTGCATCTCACTGATGAACCTGTTCCAACACCCTCATCACATCCTGTGTCGTACACGTACTGGACAGGGAACAAGTGCATGCACCAGGAGCCCTCTAGCCTTGTTAGAGGGAGGCTCTGCTTCATTCCTCAGGAAATCTCCTGTTTATTATTGAAATAAGTCCCGTATGGATGAACTAATCACTGGCTTGGAAGTCACTGGAGAGGGAGCAAAGGAGAAGGCAGCCAAATCATTTGGAACGCAGCTAAAATACTTTAGAGAGTTTAAGGTTAAAAGGGATCATTGGATCACATCCTCTGACCATGGGCCAGTAAGTCATGCCACTAGCCCCCAACTGAACCAAGGAGCTTGTTTATGATTAAAACTGTTACATTTGCATTAGGTCATCTCAGGTCCTGACCACTGATTCTGCTTGAATGGGATTTTTTCCTACCATTTTAAAAAGCTTTAGCGTGTGGTACTTTCTCCTTGCAAAGTGATTTGCACATTGCAATAAAGTCAACTCTTACGAATGTTTTTGACAAATTAAATTGCTGTAGCTTTTAAAATGTGTTGTTATAAGTCCTGGAATATTTTGGCAGGTCTTTACTGTACCACCTGATCTTTAATGTGAGAGCTACACACCTTGCTCTAGTAGCAGTCTCATTATCAGACACAGTAATTTATTTCCTGTACGCTAATCTCACCGGGGCCTTATCTGCAATAGTTTGTTTAACATTGGTTTTAGACAATCTTTTCTAAGACACAAGCTCCTAATCCAGAGGCACGGCTCACGTACTTGGAAAAGAACCAACAAACCCACAAACACATGGCTGTAAAAGCCTGCTTGAAAGTGTTAATTTTACTAAGCAGCCCAGGTGACGTTCGGTTGCTCTCACAGTAGTGTACCAGGCCACCATTTAGCACATCCGTAAGTTTTATTACCAGCTCATTTATTTTTGATCTTTGGTAAAAATCTTGAAAGACGCTGAACCCGTGGAACTTTGTGGACCCTGGTATCATAAAGCTGATCCCTCTGAAAACTTTCTCGCTCTTTCAGAAGTGAAGAACTATTTATCAGTTTAACATATTAACCATTTAACAGCACCCGCCATTAGAACTATATGTGGTATTAACCAATGGGACTCAGAGACCATATTGCAGTCCTAAGCCTAATAATTAGGAACTGTCAAGTCATTGTGCGTTTGCAGTTACTTTTATCAATTTACCTTTAAATCTCATTGAAGAAGGCTATCAGAATCATTTTGTAAGACCCATAAAGGTGGCTGCCATTTCTTTATCAAACGGTTTACATCTCTTTTCTACCATTTTGCTTCCGGTTGACGTTAAACAGTCGAGAGCGGTCCAGGTCACTCTGCTCCTTCCTCTGAAAACAGGCAGATCACAAGGGTGTTTCTTATTTCTCGAGAACTTCTTTTCTATTGAAAGATTTATTAAACCCTAAACTTAAGATACTTCCTTGGCCAACTCTGTCAAGATCCCTGGGTGCAAATTAGCTAGGCTCTTCGTTAAAAAAAAAAAGCCCCAGGTTTGTCTGGAAGGGAAGACTCCCCGTAGACCTGAGGAACATCTCTCCACGTACAACATCTCTCTGCCTCCAGGCAGGGCAGAGACCTTCATTCCGCCCTACCGATCGCCCGGGCCATTACCGCCGCGGCACCCAAGAACCACCTCCACCCCAGCGACCACCTCCACCTCACCCTTGCCCCTTCTGGTTTTCAGAGAGAATTCCCCTCTGCTGTCCCACATGCCGCAGTACCGCCGGCTCTGGGGCCCGGGCGAGGTGCCAGACCCGATCCCCGGGCGCACCTGAGCAGCAGCGGCAGCAGCAGGTCCCCCTCCATCACCGCCCCCAGCCACCGGTGCCTCCTCAGCCGCCCCGCCGCCACCCGCGACGCCCTCCCTTGCCCTCCTACTCGTGACGCGGCGGTAGCGCGGCCGCGGAGAGACACCAGCCAACCAACCCGCCAGCCTTTCTCTGCCTCCCCGCCGCTGCATCCCCCCGCCAGCCCGCGGGGAGCCTCGGGGGGCGGCGGGCGGGGCCGCTCTCCCAGCATGCCCCGAAGGGAACGCTCGGAGGGTGGGCGGATGGGCTCCCAGTGAAAAGGGGGCGAGGGAAGGTGCGCGCGCGCGCGTGCATTACTCCCCCTCCCCTCTCCCAACAGACGCGGAAACCGGCGCCTGGCCGAGCCGTTGTAGCCGGCGCGCAGGGCGCATGCGCAGGCCCCCAGGAGGGCGGGGGCCGGCGTCTAGTGGTGAGGGAGCTGGCCGCCGGTGTCCGCCCGTCGCCGCTACTCGGGGTCTAGCGGTTGCTGCGCGGCGTCCGCGCCCTTTTCCGTGCCGGGCCGCGCGTAGTCTCGCCCCGCCATGAAGTTGAGCAGCCGCGGCCGGGGATGCTGCGTGGCCGGCAGCCGGGAGCGCGGGCCGCCGCCGCGGAGCCCCTTCGTGCACCAGCTGCGCCTCAGCCCCCTGGAGAAAGCCAAGGTAGGGGCGTGCAGGGCCCAGCCATCCCCCTCTTTCCTCCTTCCGCGCGTCCCCCGCGGGCGGGCCGGCTGGCGGGCCGCGTCCTGCCACGGGTGGCGGCACGCTGCCGCCGGCGCTTTGTGAGCCGCTGGATGGCGGCGGGACCGGGGAGAACCGGTGCGTGTGTGTGTGTGTGTATGTGCGCGCAAGCTAGGCAGCGGTGGGTGGGTGGGCGGAGGCGGTGCGGTGCCGTGCCCCGGGAGGGTGGAGGGCTGGAGGCGGCCGTGAGGCGAGGGGTCGGTGGCGGCGCGGGGGCTCGTGGGGCCGGCGGCCGCTGTAACGCCGCCGCTCGGAGGGTGTGTTCCTCAACTTCCCCACCGCTGCTTTCCTTAAAAAAACCCCCCAAAACATCTCTTTTTCTTTTCTTTTTTGTTTTTAAGGGGAGGGGAGCGGTAGGGGAATAACCCTGCGGAGGCAGTCTTTTCTAGCATCAGTTTAGGGTACGCCTGGGCTGAGACATCCCGTCCATCTGAAGTTTGGCCCTTGGGTAAATAATCCCTGCGGCGTAATTTACGCGTTGTACAGGTAGTGTGAGGTGACAGGAATCGGTATTAGCATGCAAATTTGCAGTCGCGTGGCTTTTTGTTTGCTTTTTGTTTTGTTTTTGGTTTAGTGTGCTGGTGGGTGGTTGGGTTTTTCCCCCCTCCATGCCTCTGCCTCACTTCACAGGGTGAGCTGGAGGTGGCTGGGGATTCAGGGTGCGCAGCCCTTGTAGGCTTTGGGGTCAGTAGCTGGATGAAGAAATACTGTCATAGGCTCACCTAATACGAGGTTGGCCACTTCTAGTTCTTTTTTCACTCTAATACCTTTCACTCTAACACCTTAAAGGTGTTGCTTTGGGGCCAGACAGCCGGCTGCATTGTGAAGACTGGGTTCTGCTAATACTCAACCCCTTAAACTAAAGTTGGATTGGAAGCACCTAGATCTGACTTACATTCTGAACAAAGTTCATTATTGCATTGCCCTGTTGCTGTCCAGATAACACAAGACATGTATAGCCTGGCTTATAAAACATCAGGATGCGTCTTGTGTTAAGTATCTGGCAGCCAGGGATTTCCTAGTAGACTCCAGTGGAAAAGGTTTTCACTTTTTTAAGTCAACTTTTCTAGTACGTGTTCAGTGATTACTGATAAGCCCTTCTTTGAATGGGAGAAGGGAGAAAAGGTGCGTGTCACTTCCCTCATTCTGTTTATATCTACAGCTTCCTCAATAAATCACATAGTTGTAATCATTTCTTCTCCGTGTAACCTTACTTTGTTCCCTAAGTCATGTTCTCTATGTAATTAATGACGTGGAAAGCTTTCAGGGAGTGGAGAGAAGCAAAGGTAGCATGTGCTGAAATGGCCTAGGATTGTATATGACAATAACAGTGTTTTATTCTGCTGTGTTAATGTATCTTTTTAAGGTTGCTTTCTACTTGGTTAGTTATAAGGAATTTTTGAAATACTGCTGGGGGGCAGGGGATGGACACATGGACAGACAGAGTGCCAGTTTCACAGTTTGTGCAGTATTGTATCTGAAAGGAGCTGTTAGCTGTTGCTGATCTGTTGTTAGCCACTTCACCAGCAAAGCGACTGGTCATAGAACATACCTGCCTTCTCTGTGGGCTACTTTGTACATCTGGATGAGATGTAAGCTTTGCCACTGATTTTCAAGGATTTGTTGTTTTCCATGAAAGCTGTGAGATGTGTTTAAAGCTCTGCAGTTGGTTTTTTTTACAGTGTGCAGACCAAAGGAATAACCTCACCAAAATGTGGGGCTTGGTTTTGCTTTAAGTGAGCAATCTTTTATTGATGTACCGCAGCACTGAGTTCTTTAAATCAGCCTTTCACACAACCTTATTTTTTCAGTTTTATGTGACAAAAAAGCATGCAACTTGACACACAGAACTGTGATAGATTTTCCTCTCTGCTTTAATCATGCTCTCCTAACCTCTTTGGTGATTAAAAGTTGTGCTTGAGGTAGCGGCTGTTGAAGAAGACCTGTGGAACTGGTCCATTTGTGATAAATGCAGCTCTCTGAGAAAGGTAGACTTCTTGAATGGGGAGGCTCCTTTACAGTCAATTACAGCAGTGTGCATTCTTCCATATAGTCCTGGCCTGTTACTGAGGGTTCAGTATGAAATATTACAGCTGAACTCACTTCCTGTTCAGCTGTAGGCACATCTTGTGTCACAGGCTTTTCTGTCTGCCCTGTGAAACTACCGGGGTGAGTTCTGGGGTTGCATAGCCTATTGAGGAAGGTTAGGAGTGTGTGGGGTAATGAAGAAGTTTGTGAGCAAAGGGGAGACAAGGCTGTGATGTCTGGGGATCTGTTGCTGATGGTCTGCCAGACAGCACTACTATCTTCACTATCATCTCACCCCTCCCTCGTCCTGCACTCTGCAAGAGCTTAGATTAGATTTTTTGCTCATTAATAAAACTCAAAGTAAATGTATTTTAGAACATTTCAGCCTGAGACTGTGAGAGTGGTTAAAAAAAAAAAAAGGTAGACAGCAAGAGGAGGAAACAACCACAAAGAGGAAGAACAACAGCAAAAAGAAATCCATCTGAGTGCCAAGGAATTGTTCACATTGTGTTTTATTGGCTTTATAAAAGCTGGGACATAACAGGAATGAAAAAGCAGTAAGCCTGTTTGAGAACTGAGTCTCATGTGGAAATTATGGTTATTTCACTCTGATCTGAGGGTGACAGTGGGAGGGTCATTCTTGAAACTACCTGTTTTATTTCAGTGCTGTAGTAAAAAGATCCTTTCTGGAAGAAAGACATTTCATTATCCATGAATTTTGTTCATCCTAACATCATATGGGTGCCTATCACCTAAGTCAAACCTCTTGATTCTAGTTACCTCTGCAGAGCAGGCAGAAGCATTACTGGAGCTGTCACAAAATGTTCATAGCTTTGTTTCCCTGCTGCTTAAAAGCAGAATACAGTGCCATTTTCCTTGCCTCCAGTGTTTCTGTCCCTTTCACTGCACCAATGCCGGTGTTCCTTTTGTGCCTTGGTGAGCTGATTTGGCTCATTAAACCAGAGCATTGCTATGGTTTTCTGTATTCTGATTGTTTCCTTTTGCTGGGATTGCTTTTCTTTAATGAGCTGTATTGGCTCATTGCAGGCTCAGATAAGTACTAGAGCAGACTCAAGGGGAGGATTGAGGGGAGTGTGAGCAGGCGCACCCTCTTTAGCAGCAATGATCTGTTAGATTGGCGTAGTTGCACATGGCAATTTCTACTCCTGTATTTATCTCCATGATTGTGTCGATTGGGGAACTTGCAGAGTGGGAAGCGGGTAGTAAGAGTTGCTGAGGGATGAATTCCTTGCTCCCTCAGTGCCGCCTTTGGTGAGTGGAGGCTGTAGGGGCAGTAGCAGAGAAGTGAAAGGCAAGAAGTAGTCTCTATCTGATATGTTTAAAAGAAAAATCAAAACCTGTAGCCTGTTAAGTGGTTCATTATTTGATTTTCTTTGTTCAATGTGTGACCATTAATTTGTGATGTCATGGGAAACTTTGTTGTGAATGAACTTTTTATAATGATGTTCCTCACCATTGGTGACTTCAGAGATGCCTTTTTTCAGCTTCTCTGTGCACAAAAGATGTGATACTGACTTTTGAGACTGGGAAGGAGGCATGCAGAGGGAGAAACAAGGGTACTCCGATTCTCCTGCACAGTGCATGGATACGTATGTAATGTTTTGGAGAACTTAAAAAGGACCTAAGTTCATATTTTATACCTTCATCGTAAGTTCATACTCAAATCTGAATGCAGAGTCTCTCAATGAGGAGAACATACGATACCTATTTAGTTCAAGTGACTTGCCTTACATCAGATTGAAGCCCTTCTGACGGAAGAGTGGAGTACGGTTTCTCAGAGCAGCCTTCTGTTACAAGCTGTAAGACCATCCTCTTGCTTCCTGCTGTCCATGGCGCTCTCACAGCATACTCTGCAACTTTGGAAAAACTCAGTCGGATCCTGTACACCAGCAGATGTTAAGTGAGCTGTAGTCAAACCCCTCTTGAGAGTTTTGGCCATGAACTGAACCTCCTGAATACAGTTCCAGGTGGACCATTAGGGTTTTTAAAGTATATTTCAAAACACAGGTGTCTACATATGGCATATTACCAGATATGATTTGTAATTTTAATAGACACTGTGTCTTCTGGGTGAATGTCCTAAATCTGCAGAAATACGATCACCGAAATAAGATGTCTGTAGAAGTTCAGACCTGGAGTGTATGTGTCTTGTATTCTGATCTGTGACAGTGGCCAGTGGGGGGAGGATCTTCTCCCTTTTTCTGTCAGACATTGCTACTGTAGTTTACCTGTAGGTTTTACAGGATAGAAGCTTTCTTACTCTGGAAGATGTCTAAAAGTAAATTGAATTAATTTTCAAATTAGTATCTTTGTTGATTCCTAACCTTCTTCAGCAGTCAAACATACTTCTCTCCTAACAGATTTCATGTATGGACAGGTACTGTGCTACTACTTGCTAAAAAGAGTCTGTTGTCACAGCCAGACCCTGTATACCCGTGTACTTCGAACTGCTGCGTGCTAGCTGTTTCTACCACTGCTGCCTCTGGACACAGAAGACCAAGAGGCCTTTTCTACACACTTATGCTGTCTTTCACAACATTATGGATGCAACTACTGCTTCCGTTCTGTGACGAAGCTCTGAAGTGATTGTGATTGAAGGAATTGCTACAGAGATGCAAAGGAGCGAATAGCCAACTACCCCTCACCTACCATTCAGTTTTGCCCTGCTATAGGAGACTTTGAGGTGTAGGAGGGAGAAGGTGTGAATCCCAGAGGGCTGTGTCCTCACCTGCATTTTGTTTCCCTTTTTTCTTTTTTTTTTTTCTTGACAGCTGGTCCTTCTCATTTTGTGAGTTTAGAAGGTTCTCTTCTTCATGTTGCAGATGAATGCTCCCCTGTTTGCTGGGGGATGTCTTTAGGATGTCTGGGATTTGCTGGGGTCTTGTCTATGGAAGCTGAGTTCTGTGAATTGGTGTGACTTCAGTGCACATCTGACCGTTGCAGTTTGGAGGACTGTGGAATACTCTTTTGACGAGTGAGACCGTGGTTGATGGTGGCAGATGATAGTGGCAGTGATTTTTATGTCACTGTAAAATCTGACATTGCAGGTGGGTGGTAGCTTAGGGTTTGAAACTGGTGACTTAGGCTTTTCTCCTGCTGTGCGTTCCCTGCCCCTACGTTAGATCTAGAGATTTGTGCAGCCCCAGGGTAAGTTGGTTATTGAGGTGTTTTGGGAAGTGAGAGGAAGCAGGAACTGATCAATGGAAAACTGAGCTGCATGATGACTAGTTCTGCATCAGGGAACAGTATGAATAATGCTTTTCACCACAGCATGGAGACGCATCAGCTTTAAACACAAAGTGAGGCAGCACCTTATGCCTCATTACTCATCCTTGCCCAGCTATTGTGATGCTGAAAAGTACTCTTCTACCTCATCTGGTATGCCTGTGAATATGTAGCATATTTTCCTTTTGCCTTCTCTTTCTTTACCTGGCCCTTCTGTAGTGTTGCCTTCCTTGTCTGCTAGCCTTCGTTGTACAGCTTGAGGAGCATTGGTGCTACCTCCTTCAGTTTCAAATGCTTTTCAATTCCCTCTCCCTCCTTTAATTAGTCATCTGAAGCTGTACCCTCTTTAAGAGCTTTTTTTCTTTCTTTTTCCTGGTCCTTTACCTGAGAAAGATACGACTCAGCGACTGGAACTGTTTCTTGGAGCAAGTGAATCATTGTATGGGTAGTTCTGTTAAAAAGAAGACAGTTGAGAACAGTTCCAAACAGCTGAGGAAAGGCTCTGCTGCTGGGACAGTTCTTCCAAAGACTGTGGGAGATGTTCCAACATGACATGTTTTTCACCAAAGTTGAAGACAGAGGGCTGACTGTCTGGGAATTGGCCCTCTGAGAACTCGAGTGCTGGGGAAAGGTGCAGAAGCAACTAGGTTCACCGTGGTTTCATGGAATCATAGGGGTTGGAAGGGACCTCCAGAGATCATTGGGTCCAATGCCCCTGCCAAAGCAGCTCCCTAGGACATATCCCTCATAGGTGTCCAGACGGGTCTTGAATATCTCCAGAGAAGGAGACTCCATACCCCCCTGGGCAGCCTGTGCCAGGGCTCTGTCACCCTCACTGGGAAAAAGTTCTGCCGCATGTTGGTGCGGAACTTCCTGTGCTCCAGTTTATAGCCATTGCCCCTAGTCCTGTCCCCACAGACCACTGAAAAGGGGCTGGCCAATTCCCCCTGCATCCCATGTCTAAGATATTTATAAACATTAATAAGGTCCCCCCTTAGTCGTCTTTTCTCCAGGCTGAACAGTCCCAGCTCACTCAGCCTGTCCTCATAGGGGAGATGCTCCAGGCCCTTAATCATCTTTGTAGCTCTTCTCTGCACTCTCTCCAGGAGATCCCTGTCTCTTTTATACCAGGGAGCCCAGAACTGGACACAGTACTCCAGGTGGGGCCTGACCAAGGCACAGTAGAGTGGGACGATCACCTTCCTGTGAGAGGATAATGTCTTGAAAATCCCTGCTTTCTAGGGGCTGTGCCTGTTAGTACAGGCATAGAGTACAAACTCCTCAGTGTGTCTGGATGTCTGTCCAGAGGTGTCTCTGCACGGTATTTTCCACTGTGGTTCCCCACAGCTTTTGGTTCCAGGAACATGCAACAGAGGAACTGGTGTCTGTCCAGGCCTGGAAGAGTTTTGCCACATGAATGCACCCTCCTGAAGAAGTGCACATCACTGGCTGGGAGCTGCTGTGATGGGCTGACTTCTTTGTAGTGCAGTAAGATTTACAACACACCCATGCTAAATATTTACTTAACGTGAGGCTGCAGAAAGGGGAAAGAGCAGGCGGATGTGTTCACTGAGAAGCCTGGGGTCTGAAGGAGTGTGGAACGCTAAGACTGCCTTAGCTTTACAGAGCGTGCTGTTTCAGCTATAATTAAGATTGGTGAATACATAATTGCTGTGCATACACTACAATTACTTGTTTGGAATTAAAACATATTCTGATGGTTTTAACATGAGGTATTTCTAAGTTAAGACTTCAGGTAATTTTCTAGGAATTGCTGACTTATTCAGTTAGAATAACGCATTTGTTTTGGATTTTGCAGATTGCCTTCATGACCTTGACTCTGTTTCCTATCCGACTCTTTTTTGCTGCTTTTATGATGTTGCTGGCCTGGCCTTTTGCATTCATTGCTTCAATGGGATCTGATGAGCAAGAGCTTGAAAAGCCCCTCTCCTGGTGGCGAAAGTGAGTCACTGATGTGGTGAAATGCTGAAAGAATTATTATTTAGTTCAGCAGTTTGAAATAGAGAGGATTGGAAATACCTGATATCTGTCTCCTAGGCCTGCTTTTTACTTCAAAAGAAAAATACAGTAATTATTAATTTAAACACTTGCATCAGATGGGAGGCTAAAATACTTCAATAGCTTGAATTAATGAGGTGAGCCAAGAGTTACAGGGAGAAAACCCGATCGTCTCTGGCCTCTTATGTTTATTGATGATGTAGCATGAAGCATTGTGACATCCTTCAATTTCAAATTTTCTTGTAATGTCAACTTCCTGTTACAAAGATTGATGTTATGGAATGTGCCCAGATTTCATATTCTAAATTGTTGTTTTAAACAGCTTCACCCTATTGTTTGCTGCCCTGGATGAATTGACAAAACATCTGTTGATTCTCTTGAGGGCTCGCCTCATGCTTTAGTGTTTATTAATAAGTCTGTGGTTACTTTGATATTGGAATGCTAATTAAGGTAGAATGTAAGATAGCATTCACCCATCCATGAAAACTGGTGTTTAAGGTGCAAGGAAGGAGGAATGTATTAACTTTTCTGCAGACAGCTTCAAAATCAGAAGCTGGCACAAACGTGTGGGAAGCTGATTGCATTTTGCATGGCAGGAGGGAAGGAGATTGAGAATCACAGAGGCATGTCACTTTACATTTCATTTGGAGCCATGGCGGTATAATGACTAAAGGAATAATGGACTGCCTTTAATCTTGCATACAGTTATTTTGAAGCTTGTTAGATTGTCCCTCAGTTTCATCTAGTTTTCAGTGTCAACCTGATCTTCAGCCTTCAATCCCTGTAACAGTTTGTGGATTTTGGTTTTTTGCACTCTGGTTCAAGGTAAATGTTTCCCTTATCATGACTGTCAATTTAAAAAACAAGTAAACAACCCCTAGTTGCATTTCCCCTCCCCCCCCCCAAAAAAAAATCCCAAGAAACCCCCACCCAAAACAAGCCACAAACCCACAGAAGCCCTTTAGGAGAAGGTGGGGAGAAGAGGAGAAAGTAAAATGTTTCCAAAGCTTTCAGTTTTGTTCTGTAGACATCCCTTTGAGATGCCCTACACCTCTCTACTGTTTTGTTTGGGTAAACTTGAGTGCAAGAATCAGGCTTGTTGCATTCTAGCAATATTCTCATAGCATTTTCCTGCACTCTGTTTACTAGAGCCTGTTTGGTATTTCTAGGGAGCCTTATTAGATATTTTATAGAAACAACAGTCATAGTCTGAGTGAAAAATTAGTAATAAGTGCCAGTTTTACTGTGAGTAAAAAGCATTAATATTTAGGCATGAAGTGAAATTGAATGGCACCTTACCATCAAACAAGGAAACAAGGAAAATCAAACAAGAGGTCTATGGAGTGTTCCTGCTTTGTTTAAGCAGCATATCCTGTCTGCTTTTGTTATACTTATGAAGTTTTTCTGTAATGTTTTTTCTCATTATTTTAAGGTGTTCCTGTGGCAGCATAACTGTTTTCTCAACTCTTTACAGGATAGTGGATATTTTGCTGAAAGCAATCATGAGAATGATGTGGCTTGCTGGTGGATTCCACTGGATAAATGTAAAAGGCAGACGGGCATTACCGGAGGAAGCGGCAATATTAACTGTGGCTCCCCATTCTTCCTACTTCGATGCCATTCCAGTAACCATGACCTTTGCCTCCATTGTGATGAAAGCAGAAAGCAAAGATATTCCAGTTTGGGGAAGTAAGTCGGTAGATACTTAATTTTTCAAGAACAATTTAAAATGATTACTTAGGAAGTTCACAGGTCTGAAACACAAAGAAAAATTTTGCTGTAACATATAGTGAGATTTATTTATTTATTTATTTACTTTGAGTATCAGTTGAAAAATCTGGGGGGAGTGGGGTGGGTAGTGTGTGTTTATTTCTTTCTCCAAAGGTGAATCATTTTATAAAGTCAAAACGATTCTACAGAACTCATGGTTAAACTTGCAGTAGAATTGCAACATTTTAGGACCAGACAAACAGAAAAGCAAGTTAGGGTAGAGCTAGAGAGAGAGTGCAACAAAGCTTTCTTGGTGTGACTTGGGGTGCCATCCCAGAAATGCGTTTTAGGAATGTTGTCTGCTCTGGAGGATACCCTGCCTTGAGGGAGTGCTGCTAATCCTTCATGCATCAGTAAATTTGTTCCAGCCAGAGTGTTTCAGATTAGCAAGAGCAGATTGTTGTGCACTCAGATTTAGTCATATGAAATGCAGATGCCCAAATTAGTAGTTTGAATACTATCTTTGGAATTATCAATGTAGAGTCTCAAAAAGGTTTGAGACACATCTGTGATTTTTTGTGCAATTGTGCCAAAAAATGTGGAAGCTTTTAGGCTTGTAGATTTATAACCAAGATCTGTGGGGAAGCGTTTTGGAGAAATTTGCCAAGTTGTGTCTGGGGATCAGCACAGTTCAAAGAATCTTCCTGTGTCTTGTTGTGTAGATTTTGAGGGTAGTATAAAAGACAGAGTATTCTTACTTTCACTTTGGGTAGGGACTCTTGAATTTAAAAGTCTAAATGAAAGCTTTTATTTCCTTTACAACTAAGTGGAATTGGGCTGTTGTTGTTGACATCTTCCTAAAATGTCATTAGGCAAGGTGGCTTTAAGGACCTGCTCAAAACTAGAAGCTGAGACATGGCCACAAATGGTGAGTGGTTACATCTGGAAGCTGTCTAGTGAATCTCTTGGTATAAGTCTGTCTCTATACCAAGTATATCTCAGGCCAGATCTGTAGCTGTATTTCAGTTTCATCAAGTATCTGACTAACAGTTTAGTAAAAGTTGGTGGCAGAGAAAAATCTGGGTGAAAAATGATGCTTTGAACAAAAAGGATGTAGGCATGTATTTTTACAACCAGATGTACACAAACAAGCATGATCTGAAAATAGAAGGAAATTGAGCTCCCTACTGAAAGAAGATACTGTTGTGAGATGTTGACACTCCTATACAGTATAGGTGTATCCAGGCCACCTTGGGCTTTAGGAGCAGTCCATCCATAGAAGCAGAGGCAGATTTCTTTTCTCAGCAGACTTAATTGACTTCTTAATAATTGTTAGTACAGCACAATGTAGTAGTCTATGTGGAGCGTTCCTTTATGGGACTGTTTGGAGGACCTAAACTAGATAAGGTAACTCCAGGCCATGCTGTGTTACTGAAATACAGTGAAACAGCAGAATGGCATATGACAGAATGCTGTAATAGCTGCTTAACTATATCATTCTACAGATTCAGTGGTGACTAGTTGGAAAGCCTGAGGAGTATCTATAGAGATACAGAGGTTGTAGTTACACTGAATGTCACACAAGTAAAACATATCAAGTAGTTAAAACTATTTCCTCTATACCTGATTTAATTTTAAGGTAACTTTTAAAGGAGTCATTTGCAAGTCTAGACTTAACTACAATACAATTTCAAAAGTTAAGATAATACTTAATAAAACTAGTAAAGAAAAAAAAAAAACTTTCACTTGATTTTTTTTTTTTTCATGTATGAGCAAAACCAGCTACAGAAAAGCAGAAAACCCAGAAAACTGCATACAGTGACTTGCTGGAATATTACTGGAATGTACAGTGCAGTCAAGTAAATGAATATTTTCGTCTTGTATAGCTGTATTCATGTTATGTCATGCCACAGAAATTATGTAGTCCCTTAAGAAGGGTGCAGAAAAATGCCACGGAAATGAGGCATGGTGAAGGTAATAACTGGGATTGAGGATTCAAAAACTTTTTATTTTTAGAGGGATACTTTTATGTGAGCAACATTAATTACAGCAGTTTGTATTATTAAATTAAATAGATTTTAGGGTAAGTAATCACTGTAATGATTAGTTTGGCTTACCTTTGTGAAAACTTTCCAGTGGAGTGATGTGATTCTTTTTTCTTCTTTTACTGCTTGAAAGTGTTTTTCTGTGAAGCTGATGGTACTGACTTATCCCTTTCCTTTGATCTAGTATTTCAGCTGTAATGGTATTTGCACTTGTGTACGTACACTCACAAAAACATACTTCATGTGATTGGACCACTGGTAGTTCTTTTATGCTATCTGTGAAAAGGTGGCAGTGTTTTTTATGGATCATGTGGTGAATTGTTGACACTCTAGACGACAACCTAAAATTCATCTCAGGTCAGAATTTTTTTACATTCTTCAGCTTTGTAAATCTTGCAAACTTCTGGTACCATCTCCAGTGAAGGTTTGGAGCCAGCCATTGGTAATATTAATGCTTAACTGAGTCTTGTTAATAGTTGTTCAAATCTTTTGGGAAGTCTTGAAGAAATTACATTGTCTTAACCCCGTGAGCAGACTTCAACATGTAAAACTGATGCAGCAGAGGAAATTCAAAGATAGTTTTTAATGATGACGACTTTGGGTGAAGAGTAGATCTTTTTCCAGAATGTCCAAAGATGATTTAAATAATTTTGGGTTTTGATGTAATGAAGTGTTTGTCAGAATGTTGTACATTGTATACCCTTAGTTTGCCAGTCATGAAATATTAAGCTTTTGATCCACTTCTTAGTCCAGCTGATTAAAAGCCTGGGTTTTGGTGGTTTTTTAATGGGATTGGAAAAGTTCCACAAGTGTGTGTGTGTGTGAGTGTTTTATTACTTTCTAACTTGAAGAGAGCTCTCATGGACCAAAAAGTCCAATTTCAGAAGCAGACTTAAGTCTTGTGACTTTTTTCAGATAAATTCCTTCTTTTTAGGGAAACAAAAGGGGGAAAAAGAAAAACCCAACAAATTAAAAAATGCTCTTTTACTCTGACTGAAGAGTTTTGACCTCTTCAGTGGGCGGTCAGCAACAAAGAAAATTACCCACCTGGGACACATGCTAGGTTAACAAACTTCAGGGAGGAACTGCTTGCCCAAATACAAATGAGATTTCAGTGAACGTACTACAGATCAGTATCTAGTAAGTAGAAAATGCCAGGACAGACAGAGCACATCACCACAATGTTGAATAAAGACATGTATTTCTGTACAGTCCATTTCCAGAGTTTTGGCATGTTGGAAATGGGAAGTTTGCTGGACCACTTTAGTAAAGTATGCAGCCCAGGGAAGATGACATCGAGGAATCTGCACTTTACACTGGCTTGAAGAAGTTATATCAATTCATTCACAGCACATGTCCTTAAACTGTCTAGTTTTGTATGTTGGAGCCCATTTCAAGTCAGGACAAGCTTCTTGCATAAATTCTGTATCATTACACTTCACTATTTTTGGCTGGTAAAGCAACCTGGATAAAAATAATTTTTCATTGCTGAAGTAGTCTGCTACTGCAGAAATACTTCAATAAGAAGAAGGGATTTTTTCAGTAAATATGATTTGGTTGGACAGCTTTAATTCAAACATCATCTGTGATCTGAAATTTTAAAAGGTAAATTTAAGGTGATAAGCTGATTTAAATTTTAATCAACTTATCAACAGCTGGAACTTCACCCTCTGAAAAGAGTAAGTTGGTACCTATGAAATAAATGGTGGGATATGTTAGTTTAAGTTTATAAAGGGCAAGGAGGCCATTTGTACTTGGCAGAATACAGAAGAGGTGTAGAGGAAAGGAGAATCATACTGTATTATAAAAGGTATTGATTCTATTGTGAGGTTTATTTCACATCTAGTAAATGTAGTAATTTTTGTTCAAGCTCATCTTTTGGAAGTGCTTTATAGGCTTTTCTTGAGCACCATGACTCAAAGACAAGAAATAAGTAATTCAATGGGAAATGTTCACTCTGTAGTAGCTGGGTATGTTTTCATGTTGGAACTTAAAAGATTCCAAATTACTTACTCATCAACTCTGAAAAGTTATGCAACCTAATCCTTTAGTCCACTCCGGTTGCTTTCCACCCCACCATACCTTCCAAAGCACACAAGGACGAGATCTGCAGTAGACCCAGATTCATTCAGTTGAGGATCTGTCATTTAAATACTTCTGAGAATCATCAAAAGAGTCCTTAAAACCCTTTTGAAAAAAGCTGCTCTAAGGTGAAGGCTTCACAGGTTTCTTCTCTTTGTGCTGTATATCAGTAGCTTGCAACACTGTTAAGATCACCAGAGTGAATGCCAACACCCTGTGCTGTGTTGGCATTGTAGCCTGCCTTGAGTACACAAATGAGCTTCACAGCTCTGAAGAGCATCTTGAAGTTATTGCCAAGCCTGTCTGTTTCATCCTGTCCTTTATAAACGTCTGTGTCAAAGTTGAGTGTTTCCCCTGGGCTGTGGGTGCCCAGTTGGTCCTGCAATATTTCCGTCCTCTCCGGAGCCCTCATGGAGAACTTTAAAGTAGTTGTGCTGTCACCTGTGTATTATAGGTATGCCTTTACTGCTTGGGCTGGGATCCTGCACTTGTTGGATTTTAGTTTGGGTTTTTTTCTGCATAAATTTGGTAACAATTACTTCTCACCTAAACTGCTGCTGGAATGCCTAAATCATCATAACTTTTTGTAAGCATCACAGTTAGTATCGTTTATGGAAATTCCAAACTACAGTTTATATGAATGCTGCAAAGCCATCAGCTGCCTTCATAAAACACCAGACTGGCAGCAGAAGGCTAAAACATACAGCCACAGCCATGCCCTCATACAGGTGCTGCAGGTGTGAGAGCAAACAGAAATTTTTGTTATGTGAAAAGGGTCTTTGTCCCTCAAGTCATTAAGGAGAATGGGTCACAATTTGCAAGACCAACCCAAAACCTACAGCATTTAATTCTGTTAAATCTAAAGAGAACCTCCCACTACTGACCTCTCCTTGTCCTGCAGATGCCATGTTTCTCCACTTTCTATTTGGAGAAACAAGTTTCCTGCTAACACTGCCTCTATACAAGGAATACACGGTATCACTTCTCTCAGGTTGTCCAGCATTTAGTCACTCAGAGAAGTTGTTTGTGACATGTATTTAGCCTTAGGGGTTGGCTTGGGTCAAAAAAGACTGTTTCTGTGTATGATTGTTGCTCTAATAAGATGCCACCGCTACCTTAACAATTCTCACATGAAGTACCATAACTACAGTAACACTATAAGAACAATATCATTCCAACTGGAAAAGATCCTCATTTTGGTTGACTCAGTTTTGCCCGTTGATTCAGTTTTGTGTATTTGGTGTTGATGGGTTTGAATTACTTTTTTTTCTTTTCATTTTAAGGGCTCTTTGTCCATACATGCAGGAAACCATATTATTCTGAAATGTTATTTTTCCCCATAAAATTCAGAAGGCTTTTGAGCCCCATGCAGATTTCTTTCATTACTTTCTCTCCAGAAAAGAACAGTTTTCATACTAGAAGTTACGTAATTAGAAAAGATGTGAGTTCAGAGCTTTGTATGTTTGAGGAAGGCAACTCTTACAAGTTACCCTTTAACCTTCATGGCTTTCTCAGCCCTAAATGTAGAATGCAGAAGGTGGCAGCTGCTATAAGAAAAACGACCTGTGTTGTAGACCGTTGGTGATGCTGCCAGTAGAGCTTTATCTCTTGTATGGCTGTAACTGTCAAGCATAATTTAAATGGTTTGTTACAATACTTTCTTCTATTATATGTTAAATAGCACTTCATGGCTTGATTTGAAACAAGGTTTCCTCACCCACATTTGCCTGGAAATACAGGGGATAGAGAAGTGAAATACCTTTTTTCTTTTTTTTTTCTCTCCCCCTCCCTTGCTGGGAACTTTATTGACACCAATTCTGTGTGTTCAGCTCATCAGAGAGAAACTATTTTTGCTTGTGCATCAGCTGGTGCTTAAAAGGATTACCTGGTAGTTAATGGTTCTGAAATCAGTTGGAGCTGCCACCCTGCAATTAATTTTTTTTTTTTTTACAGGCTCCCTTAAAAAAGGCTGCTTCATGCTAGAGTGACTGTCTGTTGGTTACCTGTTACCATATCTGTGGCATTCTGGCTGTCCTGCAAGGCAGAGGTTTTGATGAGTTACTGTCAGTACTGTTTAAATGCAGGCACCAGCCTTAGAAGGTGCAATACAGTGTGTGTCACCTGTTTCAGGTGACTGTATTCTCATCGCAAATTTTCATGTTCAATAAATAGTGTATGGGGTGAGGAATAGGCAGGACTAGAGCAAAGCTCTGTATGTGAAGTGGCTGTGAAAAGACTATGTGAGAAAAGGCAAATACAGAGCTAGTCTTCCTTTGGTGTATGTACTTTCAGCTTCTTACTGATGACTGAGAGCTTGTTTCACTTAAATTGTCAGACTTTGCCACTGATGGCCTGGAAGTTGGTCCCTTACAGAATCTTAAGTTGCTATTTAATGTTAAAACAAGAATTCTGCCAGATTTTTGATCTGATCCCTAAGGAAGTAAGACTTCATATGATCACTCTATTAGGCTAAAATTTGATGTGATGGGTTGAAGTAGTGATGGCTTCATACATATTTGAAAGAAAGCTGATAGAATGGAAGATACTAAACTCTGCAGGCTGTGTGAAAATAGTGTCTGAACCATGAGAAAAGGAATTAACTTTCCTTGCAGCCTGTTTATCATCATACAATTCAGGCAGGGCAAATCCATACAGAACTAAGCTTTCAGTTTTTATGTGTTTTTTCAGCATACCGTAATAGTTTTTCTTTGCATGTAGCTGTGTTGGTGGTGTTGTCTATTTGTAAGATGACTTGGCAGTGTGTTGTTTTAGAGCTTGGTAACACTGCAGTAGCTTGCTTTTGGGAAGGTTGTAAGAGTAAAGCTCCCAGGTGAACACTGCCTGCCCTTCAGTTTTCAGATACAGATTACACTAGTGGTTAGAAACTCAAAATTAGTAAGGTGTCTGTAGCCTGATGTTCTGTCATGCTGCCTTATTTAAAGTCTATCTGCTTGCTTAATTTCATCTGTTACAAAGAAAACCTCCCTTGCAGCGTAACCTCAGATAAGAGCCTCAGAGCTCTGGAATTATCTTCCTCATTCCTTGGCCTGAATTAACCTGAATTTCATTATTTGGGCCTAATGTAAAAGACACTTCAGGGTGAAGGCTGATGATATTTAAGTTTTGTAGAGTTTTGGGGTTTTTTTTTCCTTTACTTGATAATGTTGTTTTGCTGAGGAATAGTAATTTACAGCGGTAGGGGAGACTCAGGACTAGCATCACTAAGAAACATTTCTTTGCCTTTTTTTTTTCTTCTTCTGGGGTTTTTTGTTTGATTTTTCTGGGGGTTTTTTGTGTGTGTGTATGGTGGTTCTGTGGTTTGTTCTGTGGGTTTCATCTTTATCTTCTCGCAGCAGGAGCCCCAGCTGGCCCATGGTGATCTTTATGCCCTCAGCAAGCATCACTCTAGGGATATGGTCTAAAAGCAGGCATGTAGGAAAAAGTGCAAGAGTATGGTAACTTTTCTCTGATACGTTGTCTACTAAACTTCAGCAACTTCTGGGATAAGAGCAATACTTCAAAGGCTGTTTGGGAATTTGCTGTAAGGAGTGAAGGTTTAGTTTCACAGAACCCTAGAAGAATTTTGGTGCGTTTTTGGCTAAACTGCCAGTGGGGTAACAGCAGAACCGGCATCTTTGGCTGAGCACAGAACTGTAATTGCTTAGGCTGGTTTTTTCTTCACACTTTAAACACATTAATGCAGCAAGCCTATCCTTGACAAAAGATGATTATACAACTAGTGCCAGCAAACTCATCTTGCAGTGGTTGGAAATACTAAAACTATATATTTTTGGTTCAGGCAGATAGAATAGCTAGGGATTTAATGACTCTTGAACCTTTGAATAAGAATGCAAGATACAAAAGTGATAAAACTCTATTTCAAGACAGATAAAAGTATGTAGTATATTTGAAGATGCTTCTCTTGCAGTACTTCTTGACACTGCAGAAGTTATATGTGCTGTTTATTTTGTAAGTGGGCATTGGTGTCCTTGTGACAGGTATGCATGGAGAGCATATTGTGAATTGGTTTCTGATGATCATGATCATTTTGTGGCTGGCTATGTATAAGAAGTTTCCCACTGAGCCAGGAAGAGAGTGCCTGAGATCTGATTCATCTAGTATGAGAAACAGGAAAACAGGTGACAGCTCAGAAAGTAATCGTGTTTTTTTCTTTTGATAATGATGATTTCCTAGGAAAAAAAATATAATTCACGATGCAGTATCTTTGATGGTGTACTTTCACTGAAGCAGAGCTATCACAGAAGACAAAAGCTCTGAAGGCAGTGGCACTTGGACCCACAGGATGTCTTTTGAAAGCACTTACATAGGGAGATTCCTGCTACTTTGGGCTGGATGTGACTACTGACATTGTGAATTTTGTTGTAGGAGGAAATAGCCTATAGTCAGCCATAGCTGCTTTGTTGCAGAAAACTCTGCATAATATGCGTGCACAATCATGTTTTAAATTACTTGTGATGTACATGTGCAGTTTAATTTTTAACAGACCAACACAAAGTGCCAAAACAGTGAAAATTGCTTTCTTCACAGGAAAAACATTAATAAAACTACACTAATTCAGCTGAGTATTGAAGTTTGCGGTGTAATACAGTAAAGTCGTTATATACATACGTGTACCAAAATTTTTGTTCAGAAGGTTGTTGGGGAAGGAATCCCTTACAAAGGGGAAATAAAGGCTGGTGTGCTTGTTTTTTTGTTTTCCCTCCTCTTCAGCTCTAATCAAGTACATCCGGCCGGTGTTTGTGTCGCGGTCAGACCAAGATTCTCGCAGGAAAACTGTTGAAGAGATAAAGAGACGTGCTCAGTCTGATGGTAAATGGCCACAGGTACTGTATACCACTACTGTGTGACAGGTGATCCCTGGCATTTCCAGGCTTCGGATATGCAGTTTGCTTTTTTCCTTGTAGGATGCTTTAGATGGTTTGAGGTGAGGGATTCCTCCTCCCCCCTCTCCCCCTCCCCGCCAGAAATTTCAATACAAGATTCTTATCTGTACAAAACACTAGCTTTTCAGTGCAGTGTGTTTTGAGGGCAGACTGGGTAAGTACATGGGAAGACAGCTGTCTGAAGTGATACTAAATGGACAGACGACAGCAGGTTTAGGAAGTCGTCTGTGAGGAAGATAGTCATGTGCTCAGCAGTATAGCTGTGTTCTTGCCCTTCTCAAGATTTTGGCATACTGTTACTATTGGAAATGTCATACTGGCCAAGACAATCCAAGCAATTTAGGTGTTCCAGAAATTGGAGTACACCTTTATAACACCATATGATGAATATGTTGCTAAAATAAGTGTCTTGGTTTGTTTTTTGTGCACCTGAAATGTGACTATTTGTAATGTCCCTTGAAAGAGAGCAATGGGAAGGAAGGAGTAATTACCTAACGTCTCAATTTTCTAAAAGCATGTGATTGTTTTGAAAATATGAAGCATTCTTTTTGTGAATTTTTGAGATTAAGATACAATATGTCTTTTGTGGCATTGTTGCTGCAGCAGTGATTACGTCTGCATACTGGACTACAGAAACATTATAAACGGTTAAAACCAGTATGACAGAAAGGTGATACAGAGCTTTCACTTCATGGCTTTCATCAGTAGATTTCAAAGCACTTTAAAGAGTGTGTATTCTTACTTTTTAAAAAGAAACTGAGTTGCAGAGCTGAAGTGTTTTCCAAATTAGCTACCAAGCTAGTACCAGAGTAGGCAATAAAGCTAGTAGTGTTAATTCTAGTCCAGCGTTTTCCCCCTTATGGTATGTATTTATTTCCTTAAACATTTTCTTCTGTAACTCAGCAAAATATTAGAAATTCTTGGCTTTTTGCTGTCTGAAATGTTTTTTTATTTTTCATAATCTAACCTCTTCCTCTGAATTCAGTTCAACTTGAGCATTTTTTGCATTGTTAGAATTCTGTTTAGATATTTTCAGCCTCTACCATTCTGACATCTGTGCAGATGCCAAGTACTAAATGCAAAAAGGAAATGAGTCTTCATTTTCTTAGCCTGTGAGCGGGTAGCTTGGGAGCAGGGATTTTGTTTTGGTGCAAAATAAAATATGATATTTTTACCAGCACCAAAGCTTTTTATGAAAATTCTCTTGTACTCACAAGTTGATCTGGTTGCTGTCAGTGTTCCACCAAATAGAATTATCATCAGAAGTTATGAAAGAGGCAAATTCACAGGAAAAGAAAAATATTTTTACTATTAGGACAGAACTACTTTATTGAGCGCTACTTTTTTTTTTACCTTGAACTGTTTTTCCCTGAAAACTTCTAAAGCTTTAATGAATCAGTTATTGTTAGCTTTGAAAAGACATGCTTATAAATAAAATCCACATTGAAATAGTTCCTAAAAGTCAACTTTTTTTTTTTTACTTCAAGATAATGATATTCCCAGAGGGCACTTGCACAAACCGATCCTGTCTGATTACATTCAAGCCTGGTAGGTGTGATGCTCATTTCTCTGTTCTCTACAGAATGTTCTTCTATCTTCGTTTTCAGAAATAGCACTTGTGTTGTAATTTGCTTGCTGTTGCAGAAGTTGACTTAAAAATCTTTCAGTAGGCTGGGACTGGAATAGAAATTTCTGGTGCTACAAAAGGTTTGTAGTTCTGTTGTTGAGCAGAACATTTTAGATAATTCAGATATTTTTTTCCTTAGCTTCTGAGATGCGTATGAGCTGGAGGACTATTTCTTACAGGGTTTTTGTTTGTGGTTGTCTCTGTTTTGTTGGGTTTTTTTTTTCCCCTTGCCCCCTCTATTTCCTATTTTGGGTCTGTCAGGCAGCATTGTAGATACACACTGATACCTTAAGCTTTATAGTGTATCTATTTCAGGCTGCTGCAACGTTTGTTGCTGTATGTGGCTGATTCCTCTCCAGCTCTTCTGTTGAGTTGCATTCTGGTGAAGATGGCAGAAGAATCCTGCCAGTATAACGCTCTTACAGAGACTTTAAGTTTTTACACTATTTTTTATTTAACATAGAAATTCTAAGCTCCTTTCAGTTAGTATCACCCTTTTAGCTCACTGAATTAGCAGAGGATATAACGCTGAACACTGTCACTGCTGTAAGAGGCATTTAAAATAAGGAGAAATGCCAATACTGCACTGAACCACCAATGTTTAATGTAAACTTGCCTTGGTAATGTAGGTAAGGAGATGATGATGGATGAGGAGGCTGCAGTGAGGCAGTTAGGAATGTGGGGGTTTGAGGTTTTTTCACTCTTCCTAGGTTTCTGCCTAGCTCGTTGTGTTCTGGTCTTACTGTCTTATGTACATTGTAAGCACACAGAATATACTGTTATTAGGATATCATGCAATGAGTCATCACTGTAATTCCTTGCACTGTTTGATTTGGCTGAAGGAATCCCAGTATTGTCTCCTGAACAAATATTCAAAAAGCTTTTTTTCTCCCTTCTCAGCTCTTACCTTTTTAGATGAATGAGTTGTGGTTAAGAGGGCATCCACTTCTTTTGCTCTTTACTCTCCCTTTCTCTCCACCTGAATCCTGGCCATGCTTTGGAAACCAGCCTGAATCCTTCATTAAAGCCCTGATTTTTCTCCCCTCCCTTTATACCATCGACATTCCAGGCACCATATACTTTCTTCCTCAAATCCCCAATCTGTCTTCCTCTTCTCTGGTCTAGTACACGCTGCTGTCTGCCTCTTGACTATCTCACTTTTGCTACTGGAACCTGCTTCTGTATCCATCCAGCCTCCCAGAAATCCTTTGACTCAATTCCTCATATCTATCAAATTACTTTAGGTGTCTATAAAGTAATTGCTTTCAGGATGCCTTTTCCCATTTTACTCGTACACTCCTTGCTATTACTACACAGTTTGGTAGTAGTAGTTTGTATTTAGGCAAGCCAGTCTAGTTGTGTTTAAATGGTGGCATTGTCATCTACCACTCAGATTCTTTGAAAAGCTGCTTAGACAGCTCTTCTGGGTGACTGACCAGAAAGTACTGCTGGGCCAAGAACCAAATTTCTGCAAGATCCCGTTCAGAGAGCATTCATTTAAAGATGCTTATACTCTGTTAGAAAATAATTTCTTTTACAGAATAATTGTAAAAAGATGTAAAGCAGATGTAATGCTAAGAATACCATATGTTTCCATTGTTTGGTTCTTAATTTTCATAAAAACATTAGGCAGAATTTAATAAATTTCTCTAAATAACATGGTTTGAGTGAAGCTGTGTTTAATTGTTTTCACATGAAAAAGATCTTTAGAGAAACCTTGAGCAGGATGCTTACCATGCTTACCCACTCTTTGTACTAGAAACCAAGAAAATCACTAGCAAATGACACTTAACAGATCTTGTGCTACTTAAGTATCAGAACTGTAATTTTCATATGAAATGAAGCAGTACTTCTGTAGAATAGCTCTTGTTCAATACTTTATTAGAAATCCACAGCTACAGAATAGAAGTTATATTAATTCTGTTATTTCAGGGATGATAGACTGTCTGTAAACTTACGTTGCTCAGCTAAAAATAGAAAACTACTTTTGCATAAGATAGCTTAGGTTCTTCACAAAAAGATACTGTTGATCACAGGGAATAGACTGACTTAACTATTGTGCACATAGTCAATTTTAAAATCATTTATCAAGCTGAATTTGGTACTGGGCTTTGACTTGTGTACATCACTTATGTAAATGGTGGAGGGCATTTTAGAGAATCTAACCAAGCATTCTTAATTACTTATCTGCTGAAAAGGTGGGTATACACTTGCCACTATCCAGTGCTTACTTTTTAGAATAATTTTGAGGCTACTTTTCGATACTGTTTTTTTCCTGTCAACTGATTGCTATGTATATCAGCCCATTAATTGTATGATGTTTCTCTTTGCTGTAATAGCTTTTGGGAACTTTTGCACCAAAATGTACCATAAAGTAACTGTGTCATATGTGCCTTCTAGGAGCATTTATTCCTGGAGTTCCTGTACAGCCAGTGGTTTTACGTTACCCAAACAAACTGGTAAGTTCAGCTTGCAGTGTACTTAGAAATATGGGGCACTTCCCTCTAAATACATCATTTATGTAATCTTTTAGGGTAGATAATTAGGTTTACAAATTTAGAAAACCTGAATAAATGCTTATAGGCTAAGTGTGTATTTCTTAAGCCTCTAGTAATATAAATAGTCTTAGCTGAGACAGTTGGAGCATTTCTGCTTTTACTAGGGTTACTCCTGTTACTCAGTGCTCTGAAAGTTATTCAGGTTGTTACAGTCAGTACTGTGCAAATGACAAAGCAAATGTCAATTTCTGCCTAGGATCTGTGTTTCCCTGTGCTCCCTGTTAGAACAGTGTGTGCCAGAAACTTCTCTCAATATTTATTGCTGGAAGATGCTTCTGCACCACCTGCCTGTGAGGGTATTAGACACAAATTAATAATAATAAAATAATATGTTGAGGACCTTGGCATCTTTATAAGGTCTCATCCTGTCCCTGTTTCACATTCACTATGCACTTGGCTGAGGAGTGCTAGATGCTAGCTAATTTGGAGTAGTCCTTCACTATAATTCAGATAAATGCAAATTATAATGATTATTTACGATATCTAAATTAAACAATTTTTACAAATTATAAAGATATAGGCAAAGTAATTAAGACAAAGCTCATTTCATTTACTTCAATATTAAGCTTTCAGGAAGCAGACTTACTTTTTTAATTCAGTTTTACGTTTATTCAGTTTACCTGGTGTAGATACTTCCCTGTCCTACCTCAGCCAGAATCCTGTCTGTCTGCATTCCTTGGTGAATTTGAAGATGCTTCCTAGTGAACTCTGTTAGCTTTTATGCTTGAAGCTTCTTTTTGAGCCCTCTGGGGTCCAGTACGTCCCCTTCTAGTACCCCTTCTAAATTTCAGGTCATTTAGGGGAGGGTGGGAGGAGTGTCAGAAGTAAGGACTACCTTGCCTCTTTGCTAATGGATGTCACATCAGATCTCGTGTCATGACTAGCCCTTTAAGAGCCCTTTGATCTAAGGAAGAATGTAGTTTCTTCTTGGTACCTGAGTGCTTATGTGTCAGAAGTGTTTCCATCCGTTGTCCTTTCTGTCAGTTGATATAAAACATTTGTTCCATTATAGAAAATATAACTGATGACATACAGCTAAAAAGTTTGAGTGCAATAATTAATTGCAACTGTCATCATCTTTTTCTAGGATACAATCACATGGACGTGGCAAGGGCCGGGAGCGTAAGTGCTTTATGTTTTATTGCTTGTATCATGATTGCTTTCCTTCATTAATTTTTATTTACATGATTTACAGGTGCGTATAGTTAAGTGGTAATTGCTGGTTATTGGATTATCCTTTGGGATTAATTTGTCTTTTATCTATTACATTAAGTTAGAGGAATCCAGATATAACAGTGTACTTCTGCGATGATTTTGGTGATTTGCAGAGTTGATTTTAGGTTTTCCTTTCAAATTTTTATATTTTTTTTTTTTACCCAAGTATCTAAAATAGAACAATTTGCTTCTGCTCTACATATTTTATTGCCTTCAAATTAATGTGGTGTGTTCCTGTATAAAGTCTGTATGACTTGTCTGAAATTGGTCTGGTACTAAAAAAACCCAGACAGCCCACATGGGGAATTTGGAGATACATTCAGACAAAATAAGGGAAACAGTAACTATGATCTTTTTAAAACAAAATGTTATTCTCAAGGTTCCTTTAGGAAATGAATGTAATGTAAAATACTAAATGAAGCAGTTCTTGCTTGTTTAAGAAAATTTTTTTTAGCATTATGGTCACATTGGAGTTGGAGTAGAAGTTCTAATACGTTTAGATGAAGATCAAAGCAAGACATTTTGAACCCTGAGTAAAGGACTGTGTCATTCTAAGGTTTAATGGCTTGCTGTTAACTGCCTCTGGGAACTATTGTTTTCAGTGTCCCACTTGAGTTCCTATGTTTTAGTAGTAACAAGGGGGCCATTTGGATCAGCCAAGACTCAAGTAATTTAGAATTGTATCAATTAATGTTGCAACTTGAAATGGACTGGGAGCCAGGTCTAAGTAAGGACATCTCTAGATTCTGAGACTAAAGAACATAATTGATGAGTCTTAAATGTTCAGCTTTCAATTAATTTGTCATGTTGGAAAAAGATAAATCCATGATAGTGCCTTAAGTAGGTACTGCAGCGTTTCCTGCATGCCAGGATTTGTGCTGTCTCCTTCTGAGCTCCTACCTCTTGCTTTGCATTTGCACTGCAGTTCATCTAGCACATTAACTCAGCCAGAGGGAGAAAGGTGAGTAGCTGATCTCCAGATTAGGGGCCTACTAGAGTCATAGGGGCCTCCTCATACATAGGAGGAGGAAGAGGAGGGAAGGAACTTGAAGGTCTGTTGCCTAAGTTCACTTTAATGTGTACAACCCCCTTATACAGAAGTGCTGCCCTCTGATGATAAAGTTAAATTAAATTAAGGCTGAACTAGATTGAGGCCACATGTGATGTTATGCAAATTCACCAGGTCACTTTAAATTATAGCTTTATTTAACTAGGATTAATTCTCCTGAGTGACCTAAAATGTATTTCTGATGTCTTAGCAGAAAATGCTGTTAAGACTGCTAACAGTCTTCACTTTCTCAGCAATTGTATCTCTTCCTCTGTCATAGAGTTAGCCAAAACTTGATCTGGAAATGTTGCTGAATCCAGGAGTATTCTCTTTGTTCAGAGTTGATGTAACCTATCAAATGGGTTGAAAACTTGTCATATGGGAAACCTCTGCCTGCGGAAGGTCATGTTTGTATTCAGAGCAGATCAACTGACTCTATCTTGAAAGCAGATTGTCTATAACATACAAGTTAAATTTACTCAATGTTGAACTTGATTTAGGTATATTACATGCAGGTTTTATCAGGTTTTTTTAATTTGTATTTCTATCTTATGGGCTAAGCT
The DNA here is from genome assembly GCA_013400835.1 of Zapornia atra. Classification (NCBI taxonomy): domain Eukaryota; kingdom Metazoa; phylum Chordata; class Aves; order Gruiformes; family Rallidae; genus Zapornia; species Zapornia atra. Next base: position 98,080 of record VZTU01026020.1, read on the forward strand.
TTGAGCGTTACAGTTGGCAGAGAGAGAAGTTTACCTGTAACTGACTGGGGTTTTTTAATGCTGCTGTTCAAGGACCTAGAAACCAGACTTTGACACTTCCTGTGTGATGTAAACTTCAAATCACAAGTCCCACTGTTGTTCTTGCTCCTTGTATTTGCTTTAATGTGTAGGAAAGAAGGAAAATAAACATGTTGAAGCCCTGAAGGAGTCTATAGCAAAATGAGTAGGGTGTTGCTGGGCTTCATCTACCTAAGAGGATTTTGACGAGGCCTCCCCTCACAATGATTGAGTGCTGTAACTACCTTGTTACCATGTAAAATGTGGCTACTAACGCTGCTCCCTAATTTAGGCTTACTAAATCCTTTCCTGGATTTGAATCTTGCTGCTTTCTAAGGTCAAGTTGATTACAGTATCTTGTGTCTTAGTCTACTAAAACACATGTAATGCATTTCATTAACAGACTTCTGAAGTATAATGAACTTTGATTCCTAACCAAGGTAATGATAAAATCTTAGTGGTTGTAATTAATCTTGCCAACTCTAAGCTGAATACAGCATTTTCCTGAAACAGACTTATTGCTTCTATACACACTATGCATACCTCACCTCTTACTGTACGTTATGAGTACCTGTATATCATATTACCATTTGTTTTCCTGCTTTGGGGTATCTTTTAACATAGAACTTCAGTGTAAATGACTTTTGTTCTACCTTACAGGATGTAATTTATAGAAGTACTCTTAGAGACCTTTTCTGTTAATTATTTATATGATCATACCTACAAGTAGGAATGTTACTTGAAGACTTTGGAGCATAATGTGCTACTGTTTCACTACATATAACTGTTTTTTCCTCCATCCTTTCCTTTTTTCCCCTCCCCTTTTAGGTTAGAAATTCTGTGGCTTACTTTGTGTCAGTTTCACAATTCTGTGGAAATTGAGGTCAGTAAAAACACCACCCTGGTATCTTTTGAGCAGTGTCAGAATATGTAATGTTGTGCTTGTTTCTACAGTAAGAGTTTATATTCAAACTTTGTGTGTTAACACAGTCTGTAGAGACATGTTGAAATACAACTTCTACTTTAGACAAATGGCTTTCATATCTGAAAATGTAGC
>VZTU01026022.1:0-37959 GCA_013400835.1 Zapornia atra
GGAAAAAACATTTTTTTAAAAGTAATTTTCTTGTTACTCACTATACCGCAATCTTTTTATAATCTTTCATATCAGTGTTTCAGGTATGAGGGTTATGCCTTGGCTTAGTTTGGTATTTAGCCACTAATATGACATTGTTAGATATGGAATGATGGTCTAGGTGATAAGAGAGAAAAAAGATGGCACAAGCAATCCTCTTGCATAAGAGTAGGCTCTTGTAAGCCAAAAAAAAATACTTCCAAAACCTCAATTATAGTTTTGTTTTTGTTTGTATGACCTCCCAAGAGACACCCATCAATCAGAAAACTTCGTGTTAGTTAGGAAACTTCATCCAAGTATGCCAATCTGTTTATAAATGAAGCTCTGCAACATTCCTCTGAGGTAAAGTTGTCATTCTCATTTTACATATGTGGAGACAGAAGAGAGATACTGAGTGCCAACAGTCTCCCAGAAATTTTGCAAACAGCAAGGAACAAAGCCTAGATAGCCAGATACCGTCTTTTAAGTACAAGATCCCAGTCTGGGTCCTCCTGAAATAATGGAAAGATTTTTAAAGGCTTCTGTGGGTTTCAAAAAAAGCTTCTTAACAGAGACTCGAGACTTGGAAGTTCTCGTAAGCCATGGAATGACTGGAAGAAGGGGGTGCAAAGACTCACACAGCCTCACAAATACATAGGTGTGATTTCTGTAGGGGAACTGGACTTAAATTACTTGCATACAGAGACTCATGCACATATACACACTCACACATCTGCAAAGGAGTCAAACATTATCTGTACACCTCTATATCCATTAAACTTCATTTTCCTGCACAAATATAATATAATTTTTGGTTGGATTAGTGTTGTTAGCGTGTACTCCTGAATTCACTAAAAAGCTTGCTGAACTGTCAAGTTACAGAAGCCTCAGTTTTTGTTCCTCGAATGCCTAAAGAACAGAGAGAGTTGTATCAATTGAAGATTGGAATCGTTTGTAATTTCTTTTTCTTTCCAGGAAAATAGAAAAGGAATGCTTTAAAGCAATGGCAACCTTATAGTACTCCATTTGGGAGTTTTGAACTGCTGATTAATTTGTAATTATCCTGTTGGGATCTATGTGGTATATTAATCATAACCTTAGGAACTTGACTTTTAAAAGTATTAGGTAGATGTTAGCTTTTCACAGAAACTGTGAAAGTTCAAAACATAAAATAAGTTCCGCGCTTTTGAAACTCAAATATTTGTCCCTTGTGGGCTGTCTACAGCCTCTCTGAGCAACACCCATAATTAATGAAACTAAAAGAGGCTAAAGGAGAAAGGAAATTGCAGACATACATATCAGCTTTAAAACACAAGTTATGGCAATTTTCTTCCATGGCAACCATGTCCTGAAGCTCTGTAAATGCAGTAAAATGATGGGTATTTTCATTTATTTCCAGTTAGGAACTATATTAAGAGAGTATTGAGGATGCAGTGTTAGGCACTTGAAACTCAATATTTCTCAATGTTGTTCTCTTTGTTCTGATTTCTGCACCACATTCCCTTTGGGCAGACTGTTGGCCAAGTGGAAAATCCACTGTGGGATTAGTGTCTTCACATACCCAGTCTGTATTGATAAAAATGATCGCTATGGGTCTTCTCTGTCTGAAAGTGTGACACATGTAAATGAGCGGATTGATTTTTGCTGAGACTGTATCTAAAACCTATATATAGCCACACAACTACGCATACGTACAAACAAGTGGAGTTATCAGAAAAAGTATGACTTTGTTGGTGAAACTTTTGACTTGTCAGTGTTTAATCATGTACATGTATTCCAGTTTTTCCTGTGTTTTTTTAGAGGGGAGGAAGGGGGGAAGACTCTCTTAAGCTATCACTAAGGGAAAAAAAAAGAAAGACTTTGAATTCCATAAGGGAGACCAAAAGTTTCCAGGCTTTTCTGGTTTGGAAACGGTGTGTGCAGTGTGTGGCACTGTTACCTAAATATTCTCATAATGCTGAGAAGACCTTTGGCAGCCTGATGTAACAGTTGAAAACAATCTCTCCTTACTTCTTTCATATAATACGAACTTGGAAAGACAAAGTGCCTGGCCATAGCATCGAAAAGCACTCTCTGGCACGGGAAGCACACAAAACTGAGTAAGAAGTGTTTCTGGTTGAGAGATCAACCCGCTTCCAGTGTTTGCATGTTTCCTGTCGGGCCATTATCTCAGCACAAAATCATTTGGTTGTGTACACTGCCACTTTAACAAACAACCCTTAAGCAGCATGAGTAATACACGTAGCCAGCAACTTTAAAGAAGCCCTGCTTTGTGAAATCTAAACGATATTTCACAAGAGCAGTGGAAGAAACATTTACTCATGGATGGAGCTTCCAAATCTCAGCCTTCTGAGCTTAGTAAGTGCGGTTGAAGAGCTGCATGAAAGAGTCCCATCCATGGTTCTTCTGTTTTGCAATGGCCACATGTGTGTGCATGTGTGTGTGCGTGTTTCTGGGTGTATATTTTTATAGTCTTTGTACCAAAAAAGTCCTGAATCATTTTAGCTGTCTCTTGCCAAATTTCAATCTCAAGCAGAGGAACAGTCTGGGAAATTTTCAGCCTGGAGGACACGCATTTCAAAAGAATGAAAGCAAATGAGAACAGGGAAGCAGAGTGGAAACCTCAATGTAAATTTAACTGTAGTAATTGCTAACAACCCTTTTTCTATTAACTTGTTGCCCAATTTCAGGACAGATATTATGAATAAAACTCCTATTGATAACTTTGTGTGCTTCCTTAATAGGCATAGTTGGGATTTTTACACACCAGTGTGTCAATCCAACATGTTAGTACAGACCTCCTAGTGGGTTTCTGCTCTTGCAATCTACGTTAGGAAATTCAATAGTATCCTCAGCATCATTTTCTTATAAAGTACATGAATACTTAAAATTTATTGCAAACAGATCACCATTTCTTTTAAACTCAGTTTCGGACAGAGTTACAATACATTTTGTAATAGACCTCACAGTTAAACTGTACCAATTCGAAACATCAGTATATAAAAGTTTGTCCCATTGAGCAATTTTATTACCATTTTATTGTGTGTATCATTGAACTAAAAAGTATATTTAACTTCAATGAACGCATTTATGTTATGATAAAATATACCATAGATGTTCAAAGCTGCTAAGCCTGAAGTTAGCTCATTTGTATCCTGTATCAGAGAGAACGCCACAATTTTTATGAGTTTTGTGACCTTACGATTTATATGGGTCTTGAGAAATAACTATGTGTTTAGAATGGAAGAAAACAGTTGCCAATAAACATTCCCAGTAGCCTAAAAACAGGAACAGCTTGTTAGCTGAGGTCAGCCACATGACCCAGCGCCTAGTGAAACTGCATTGTTATAGCTGAGGCATGGGGCAAAACAGTCGTACAAAAAAACCCACCCCGGTGATCCACCTCTCATAAAAATGTCTTTCTTAGAAAGAGAGGCATGTGATAATGACTTACAGGAAGGAAAATGTGCACAGCAGATCAGCATTGTCCCTGGTACAAATTTACAGGGTTTAGTGGAGTTGCAGAGGTGTGTCGGCCTATGCTATTTTAAGACGGAAAGCTAAGTTGAAAACCTGCCAGAATTCACAAGTGTCTGCTAAAGAATTTTGTCAAGTTTTCTTCTGGTACTAAATACATACTTGTGAAAGCAAGCAGGGTAATGAAAATACACACAACACAGGTCATGGGCTTCAGTAATTGGGACCATACTGCATACATACATCCCAACCCAAATCCCCAGCAGGAGCTGCACAAATGTCAAGAAAGTATTCATTAGATGGGACCAAGTTTGTCTTCTTTCATCATGTCCTCCCTCATCAGTGCAAGATCTTGATATATACTCTCTTAAATATAGTGAGCATTTGGACCTGTAGTCAGTGAGAGCTAAATTTTGTTTGGAGCTGTATGGCTGCGAGATGACCCCTGCCTTTGGAACCAGGGCACTGCAAAACCTAAATCAGGACTAACACATTCACAAGGCAATTGCTGCTTTTGAGGTCAGCAGTAATGTTCTCCTAGAACTGTTCTCCTAGACCCACTCTCTCTCATCCTTGTCCTGGCTGCTTTGGCAGCTATGATCCAGAAGAACAGTCTTCAGGAAAGACCTGTTACTGGGTCTGAGAAAGCATGGGATATTGATGTTGATTTGTCTTCTGCATTTCATGGGTCAAGCTTCTGTCCTTGCTTTCTACTTTGGGAAATGGACAGTGAGACATGAGCTGTATAATGCATTACCTGATACATCAAAGGGACCTGTAGTAACTCAATGAATTGCAAACATAAATGGCATTGCACCTTCTTTGCTTTTGTTATACATAAGAGAGTGGTGCTCTAAATCTTCATTAATCAATTACAATAAATAAGCCTTGAAAGGCAATAAACCATTACATGGCTGATGAAAACACCTACTCTGCAATTAAATGGATAAAAACCTGATTTGATGGCTTTTGTTTCGTTTACACTTCTAGTCAGGTATCTACTAATGCTTTTATTTTTGTTTGTCTACTTAGTAGTGATAAGCATACAAGAACAATCTGTGTAAGACTCTGTGGTATTAAGCATTGATTCTTTCCTCTCCTTCACTCACAGCAAGCAGCACACTAACCCAGACAGACAAGCCGTGAAATGTATTTGGGCCAGATTCTCCTGTACGTGCAGAGAATCTGAGGGAGATAACACCACGCTTTCCTCTGTGGTTTAATAATGCAAAAGACAGGCTTTCACACACTAGGGAGAACAAGGTTTGTTTGCCTTACGCATTCTTAAAGGTATAAATTGCCCAAAACAGTAGTAGGAAGTCTGGGAAGGAAATGAGATAATGCCCCATCCCTTTCCTCACTTAAAGCCCCCTGAGCTAGCTCTCAGAGAAGTTTGGCCTGCACAGAACGAATCAGGGACTCATTTTGGCAGCATAGTCTCCATCCTCCTGTTGCAAAGCCTCTCTGTGCTGTGTCCGAGGTGGTGTAGCTCCTGGGGTGCACAGCAGGTTGCATGGTACCCCTCCAGAGCTGCCCTCCACCAGCAGTACAGCCACAGTCACCTTGTAGTGTGTTAACAAAGGGAGAACCTGCAGTTCTGCTCCCTTGGTGACATGATACCCACACAACCAACATCACACCCAGCTTTGAGCCAGGTGACATCCACTCCTTTGAACCTGGCAGGGGGCAATCTGTAGTTGGGGGAATCTCAAACTTTTTGCCCAAGAGCTCTTGTTTATCTCAAACTGAAATGTTATTTTCATAACTTTTAAATACAAACCCTTCCCGTTTGAACAGCTCACGTGTTTCATTCACCCTGTTGAGCCTAGGTGTCAATGCATAGTCCCCTTAAAAATTTTACAATGTAACATAACCTCATTTTGTTACATTATAAACATTTCCAAGATACAGGATCCTGTTTTTTATTACAGGGGTGAAATGGCAATAATCCCCTCTCTTTCCTGAAACACACAGAAAAAAACTTTAACAAATTAAATGTACACATTCCTCATTAGCTCTAACCTGAATTTGGTCTCATGGGCACTGTAAAGCCAGTCCTTCTCTCTCTCTCTGAACAAAGGGATGTTAAGAGACTAACAGAGTATTGGAGAGGCAAAATCCTGTCTGACTCACAGTATCAACACATGTTGAGATGAACAGATTCCTGAAACAGCTCCAGTGAATTGAATTTTCACGTATTTGGCATAAAATGGCCCATATTTAAGCTTTTCCTCAATTACTGTGCATTTTTCCTCCATCAGATACCATGAAGTGTCCTCTGCCCTTGCATGATTGCCACAAGTCTGATGTAGGAACTACACCAGCCAGCCAACTCTGAGAAATGTTTCAAACCTTTGACCCTTCCCCCATGAAAATTCCACCTGGGAATTCACAATGATCAGAACTAGCAGAGGGATGAGTGAGGAACTGATGAAGATTATGAAGATTGTGTCTTTTTTTCTCCTATGGGGTAAGGATTGTGGAAGAACCTCCCATGCCAGCAGCAAAAGGATGTATCAGCTGGAAAGAACCTGAGTAAGGTTTCTATGCAGCATTATGCTCTGGGAAAATAACTGTTTTACTCATTGATGGTGCTGCTCAGAGCAGCGATAAACTCTACCAAAAATTGCTACTCTTGCACGTGGAGATGTGATTACAACACAGGGACGTGTCTGAACTATTTTTATTTAACTGGCTGAGGTACTAATAATGTCATAGACTGTTCAGTGCTGAATGTTGCCACCAGGGAGAATAAAACCTATGCCGCCACAGCTTTTTCACTAACTGGCAAGCGTTTGGCACTGTTACAGATACAGTTTTGTTACTGTTACAGATGTCCAACATGCAGCAGTTTGGGAGCTGAGAGTCATTCTGCTTTTGTGACAGCCGCCAGCCAGAGAGGCAGGAATGTTGGAGGGGAATTGGCAGGACTGTCATACTGCCCAGGGGTTGCCTGTTTAAGTCACCTGTAAACTTTTCGTATCATTACAGCTCTGTATGCTCACACAGAAGCTAACAAGGCCATAAAGTCAGGAGATTAAAGAGAGAGTTCAGATTTCCTGCTTCAGATGCAAGTACATGTGAGCCTAGATGGCCCTCAGCATGCTGGGGCTTAGACTGTTTAGGGAAATGGGTGGGAGATTATGGGAGAAAGTGGGCAGAGACTGGACTGGAAGGCTGCAATCACAGGCTCTGTTCCTGTGCCACCACTATTCAGCGAAGCCAAGTGCCACCTTACTGCCCTATGCCTCAGCTTCTCAGACCAGAAAATCCGATATTAGTATCTCCCTGAGAGAACTTCAAGGCATTGGATGAATTGAGATGGCTACAATACTAGTGGCACTGCCATTAATTTTGTGATTTAATATGCCTTTTCTAAAAAGATATATTCAGTTGACAGCTCTGCGTTCTTGCTTCAAATGCTTTAAAATTTTTACCCTTGCAGATGGACAACAAACAAGCAGGACAAAGAAACTTAAAATACTATGTGGTTTTATTATGAGCCTCCATTTGAAAATGTTCATAGTGAAATACAGCATTTTGCTACTCTTGCCACTACATCAAACCTCATTCTACTAAGCACCATATAACAAGCAATAACATTTCTTTGTAACACAGAAATACTCGTAGATGTAGTCTTGTCTAGATGTGCAGGGATTTGAACAATTAATACTCAAAAGTATTAATAAGCTTTCTGCATAAGTCCCTAAGTGTGGAAAGACTACTATGTATCCATAAGCTCCTTAAGATGGGTACTCAGGAGTCTGAAGAAAAAGGATTTAGGGGACGGTCTGTTTTTAAGCAGAAAATGATTGCCTGACATCTGAGGGACACAGAATTACTCTGAATTACCCTGTGCTGGGCATCTTGTTGCTCTGGAGAACTGATTATGTGAGCGCAATGCTTTGTGGTGTCCTAGCAGGATACCACAGCAGGTTATCCACACTTGTTTCATTCTTGACTAAGCATACTGGGCAAATGGATTCAAAGGATTTCTTCTTTGGTATTTCCTGTACCTGAGCTCAGGTGAGAGAGGTTGCTCACTTTTCCCCCAGAATTCCTAAATGATGATGACCACTGTCAGTAAAACAAAATGGGAACCAAGTAGACGTGCTACCTCCTTCATAACCCTGGCAGTATTTTCTATTCAAATCTCAGCTGATTATGCTTTTTCCACCCTTGGATAATCAGCATACAATCCAGTAATTGTACTGTGGGGTGGAGTCTTTTCACATAAAGTTGTTGGAAAAAACGTCTCATTGCATAAAAGCCTTAGCCAAATTGTATACAGGATAGATTACATACACACCATGGAATTGTCAAAACATTGTGATTTGATTAATGAGGCTGTTAATTTTCAGACTTGTCTCCCATACAGATCTCGAGCCTCTTCAGTCACATCAAGACTTGTGAGGTTAACGATATTCCCTGCCAGCCATAGTGTGAGTCTGTCACGTTATAAATGACTCTTCCTCTGTTTGCCATGTAGGAACTGTCTTAGATACCTGGGGCAATACCAGAGGAAGCGAGCATATTAGCACACACTTCACTATGGCAGGTCATCTTAAACGTGAAATGCCTTTCATCCAGTATGACCAGTGCCCTTTAAACCCAGAACATGTTTGCTACTCTCCAACACCCTTTTGTGTCCTGATGCTTTTAATCCGTGGGGATGCAAGTCCCACTTGGTGCAATTTTGCAGTCCCCTGCCTATCTACCTTTAGCCAACATACTTTGGGAGAAGAAAGTCAGGGAGTTATTATAAGTTAATTGAAAATGGCTTCATATGAATTGAATTCTAAAAACAGTCTGTCCTGTTTTCCTTAATCTGCACTATCTGTGCTATTCTGTAAAGGAATCCCAAAGGTATTAACATAATAAGGAAGACAGAATGGTGCACAGATCTTCTTTTCCCTCGTTTCAGCCCACCCTTCATACACACAAACTTACAAACATGCAAATCCATGATTAGGAGGCATGATGAAAACCACTTGGAAGTGTGGTCGTTAATCATGTGTATATTGATGATATTTTGTTTGTATTTCTTTCATTTAAAGCACATCAGTCTTGGCTGATTGGTGCTTTATTAAATCAGTACTATCCACTACTCATATGATTTAGAAACATGAATCACTCGGTAAGCTAGAGAAGTTAAATATTCAGACAGTCTCATACTCAGGTCATATGCTTCACCTTACAAAATCTGAGATAAATGTGACAGCATCAAGAATTGAAATGTACATGACATATTTTAAGAATTAGATGGTACAGCCCTGCTTTTGCTGACGTCAGTGAGACCATTCATGTGCACAAGTATTTAGCAGCATAGAGGTTGCACACAGAGATTGGGAAAAAGGTCTTACTGTTCTGCAATATGACATCAGGTTGGGACAGTGTCTATCTTTCTGCAATAAAGCCAACAACAAGAAGAAAAAGAACCCCTCTTGTATGGTTTTAGCAATTTCAATTGTTGGAAACTCAAAAACCGCTTTTAGCATATGTATGTGAATTAAAAATGCGCAATTCTTAAAGCTGAATCACTTAACAGAATTACAGATAAGCCTTCTTATATTCCCTAAGTGCTTATCTGCCTCACCTAAGGCAGGTTTCTGTTTTTTTCATCAAATTAGTTTTATTTCAGTCAATACTGGTTAAGAACCTGTTACAAATCCTCCAGCTTCTGTATGATTCAAATACCTTTGAATATTACATTGTTTTATAAAAACATGTTTTCAAATGTTGTCCAAAGTGATGCTGGAAAGCAGAAATACAATTTCTACATGCAATTTGCACCCGCCTGTCAAAAACAGCATAAAAGGGAGAGAAGAAAACAGACTACGTGATATGTTTTGCTATTGTTAGAAACAAGAGGGCATCTCACCTAATAATTTAAATAAGATCCTGTTGCTTGACAGTTTTAAAGCCTTTTGATCTCTTTCCTCTTGTTCCCTGGGTTGTGGCTCTGTAGGGTGCAGTAGATGGAAAGCTACGGATTAAATTTTCTGTTGCCTATGCCCCCTGTACCTTGCCAAAACCCCTGTTAGTGGGCAAAATGAATGTTTGCTTTTATGAAGCACCACTCCACTGGAGATGGTGGAGAACAACCTCTACAAAAGCTTTTTAGACATGGGCCAATCTATAAAACTGCCAAGTTCAAATTTTCTGTTATTATCAAGGCAATAATTCTTTGGCCCTTTGTTAAGATGATTTACCAGTCGTGTTGGCACAAATTAGGGACTGAGACTTAACCTTCTGTAATCTGACTATGAAAATTAATTAACACACACTGCACCCCCCAAAAAAATTAACACACACTGCACCCCTAAAATAATGTAGAGGTAATGCACTTGTTTTGCAATTTGCTGCACTTGCATATAATGCTAGGAAATGACAAATTTTATCTTTCCAGAGCAAAGACAGAAAGAAAGATAGGTTATTATCGTTGGTTCAGTGCAAGCGGATAAGCCTGAACAATCTGAAGATAAAAACCTTCACAGAATATTTAGAACTTCAGCCACATATCTAGCTTATGCATTTCTCACTGAATGCAATGTTAACACATTCTTTAACTTTGATAGTGGAATAGATTGGCTAAAATCTTAGAAAAACTAAGCTGTAACAAGAAATTTGGGAAAATAAATATGAAATGGGCAGAAGAAACCAAAGAGGCCAGAGCAGACTTTTTCACTGTTGCAACCCAGTTAGTTTTGAAAGAACTCTATGACCGATTACTGCATGCCCTTAAATTTCCAGCGGGTCCAATCTAGTGCAGGAGGATTGTAAACTGCTTTGTGGCAAACAGCTCGAGGTATCTGCATTCACTTTGCATTTAGAATATGTAAGACAAGCTGAGAAGAGGCTGGAATAGTCCTTTCAGAGAGCTCCATTTTATCTGTACAGAGGCATTAACTCACAGTGAGCTTGTGAGATTCGTCGGCTCATTTGGTTTGGCAGAGATCTCTAGCGGAGCCTCCCACCCCTCCTCCCATTCAAAGAGAAATGCTTATTAATTATTCTCCGAACCAGCTCTGATAGAAAAGTGTCACTTCTAGCCTTGACTGTCTCCCTTGACAGCCTGCTACTTTGCTTAAGTGATCTCACAGTTACAACATTTTTCATAATATTTAACCTAAATTTTCCTTGCGGCAGATTAATCCCACTCCTTCTCCTATCAAGTACAATAGCTTCACGGCTCGCAGACAGTATTTCTAACACGAAACAGGGATCCAAGCGAGGGCTCTTTCTTAGAGTACGTGATGTCAAACTGACCTTTGACTCTCACACTTTAAATACATCTCTTGGCATCCTGTGCAAAAGAAAACAGACACCGCTTGTTTCCTAAAGATTTTACAACTGGCTTGGGCTAATTAATCAGTCTCCAGCGCGCACAGCTCTGTGCTTACCTGTCTGGAGGACATGCAGCTCACGGGAGCAAAGCGAGGTTTCTCAGATCTATCGTTCACCAGGTACTTCATTAATTACTGAACAGACAAAGGGAAATCTGTTCATGGTTGTTTTTTCCTTTCTGCTACTGTGCAGTAATCCCATTACCCATTTGGCTATTTCATTATAGGCAAAAGCAGATTTTGGTTCCATGGCCTATTTCGATTCCTGGCGTAGCTTAGCCAAAGCCAGTGAAATTCCAGTAGGAGCAATTTGCCCCACTGTCTTTAAGTATTTAACCATCTGCACACAAACCACAAAAGAGACGCCCAAACCAAAACCACTCATTTACATAATAAGGATGTGAACCTACTACAGCCATGTGAAACTATCATTTTTCACATGTGCTTGTGAATCTTTTCCCAGGCTTTTGCAGAGGGAGGGGTAATCTCAGGGTTGGGATGTATGAAGAGAAATGTGTGGGTGGGGAAAAACGAGAGTTTTATTTTTTGTTTTCCTTTTATTCTTTAAGAAGTATGCAGCAATTACTTCTGTATTTTAAAGAAATGGTAAAAATACCCAGAGGTTATAGACTGATGCTTTTTCCTTAATGTTTATACAAATATAAATACACAGCTAAAATAAATACAGAAGTAAATGGAATACACCCACCTCTACAATTACAAAATCACTTTCCCATGGGGAAATTTCATCGTATCCCCATCTGTTAGAACTTGGATTGTGCTGTGAACCATTATGGCTTATATCCCTTAATTATTTTGTATCATATGAAATGTAATTTTGGATATTCCACATCTTCATTGTAAATCCTTCATTTTCTTTCGTAAAGCTACCTATATTCTTGGTCTAGTTCTGTGTTGTGGAAATGAATTCCCAGGGTTAATTAGGTGTAACAGAGTAAGCCATGGTCCTGATCCCACGGTCTCTGCATAAGTTAAATTCTCACAGAGATAATAGAACTTTTTCCAGGCTGAGAAGAAAAGGGAAAATTGTGCCTGTATCAGCCTGCCATGCAACTGAGACCAGGAGTTCCAAGGGAGCTGGGCAGTGGCCATCCTGTGCACGGTTCTGCAGCAGACACCTTACCCAACAGGAACCCAAACCCTGCACTCCACAATCACATTCTCCTCTCTGGTATTTTGTGAAAATTTGGCAGCAGACACCAGGGCAGTGCACAGGATCTGCTGGTGGAGCTGAGGATTCTCAGGAGGACAAAAGTTGTTACCGATTGAAGAATCTCAGCTCTGAAAGAGCAATTCAAAATCTGCAATTTGAAAAGATGTTCCAAGTCCTTCTCACAGAGCTTTGCTGGTCCTTCTTACAGTACCTGCCTGATGTTCTGTCCTGCTGCTCCAGCTCCGCCATAGTTGAAAACTGACACCATTCTATTAAGTGTCTGCAATTTAACCCTCTGAGGCCTAGCCCAAGGCAAGCCCTCCTTAGTACACCTATAAACATGTAGCAGTAGGTATATTTAATAGTTGCTTTTATACCTTGCAGTGGAGACGTGGTTTCAAGTATTCTTCCTACAGTGAAAAATGTGGAATTCGTAAATTGTGATGGTTTGACAAAGCTTGCATGAGACCAGAAATTGCAAACTTCCCTATGCATCCTACGAACATCTGCACATCCTGCCTCCCAAGTTTGTACAATGGACTCCTAAGAGCAAAGGGATTCTATACTGCCTGGTAGTATTCCTGAAAGGAATAGTGGTTCTGATATTGCCAGCTGATGAAAACAACAATTTTATGATTTTGACTTTAAAATATGGATTTTATTATTTTTTGAACAGCACTGCTTCATGACTTTGAATACAGCTGCGCCCATTTTTGCATGCTGTAAAGCTGCTGTGTCTTCCTGGTCAGAAAAGAGGCTTATTATGGCAGACATGAAAATATCATGAAGGCATTTTCATGATGGTTCAGCAGAAAGCCTCAGATCCTCAAATCCAGAGGGTCGATATGACAAAGAAGATAGACCGCCTCTGTTTGAATTACAAGGCCCTCCTGTCAGAAAAGAGGCGATGGATTTCTTGCACGTAATTTCTTACTAGATATTAGATATCCTCTAACAGACTCAAAATAAGCTACAGCAGATGTTTGAAAAGCATGTAATTTGCAATTGATTATACACATATATCACAAATCAGACATTGTATAAATAATAGTCGCCCTGTAGTCATATTGCTTTTGTGAATCAGAGATTCAGCCATTCAATCAATTGTTGAAATTTTACCACCAATCTTCTACAGTAAATATAACTTTGAGATACTAATACCTTCCAGCTACAGTGACGTTTAGGATACAAATCAAAAAGCTGGCCTGTGGCTTCCCTGTGTGCAAGCACCTTTTACACCCACAAAATGAATTGACCAGATGAGAGTAGCAGCATTTGCATTACTTGAATTTCACCTGCAATTCATTACTTAGCATGGGATCTATTCAGGTATGTGGGTAGGATGTGGTCAGAAAAAGAGCAGGCATGCTGTTTTGCTGTCAGGTAAGGAGGGAAGTCAGTACTTCAGTACTGGGTTTGGCTTCCATGCCTGAATCAGATGGAGCAGGAGAGGAAGCTCAGAGATGGAAACCCAACACAGAGAGCGGAAAGTCAGGCTGGAAGGGTTTGAAACGACCTTCCTTGTGCTGCTTGGAAGCTGGAAAAGGAAAGGAGGATTTCTTCTGAATATTTTGAAAAGAAGAATAGATGCATCATGATCACTTTGATATTATTCACCCACTTTGACACAATCTTTGTCTCCTAGGTTTGTTCCTGTCTGCTTTCACATGAACTGAGCAGTATTGAAAATATACAGACATTTCCACACAAAAGAACACAAATATATCATTTGAATGTGAAAGAGGTGCTAAACAGTACTCTCATTTAAATGATGCCTCAAGCCAAGAGACACAGGGTCTAAGATATATGAGAACAAGACACAAACCCATCTCTACCATGTTTAAAAGCACATTTGTTTAACTGTTCTGTGCTGAGATTATGTTCAGTATTTTTCCCTGGGTCTGGAGTTGCTGAGACAGACAGAACATAGCTGACCTTTGGAGTGGGATTTTTGTAAAATAAATAAACTGGATGCCAGAGTATAAAAGTTACAAACCTCTTTATAATGCCATATGTGAAAATCTTGTAAACAGTCCATAAATATCACCTGCTGGGTAGGACTTGCAGAAGCTGCTGCAGAATTCTCTGCTAACATCTCCCCCCCCTCCCAACACTGAACCATCTGGTAATGACAATTTATTCTATAGCTTTTCTGTTGGCATGTGCCTGTAATTATAAAACATGTTATTACCAGCTTCATTCTGGAAGCAACACCATCTCACGGCCTGGAATAAGAAGCACTGCCACTGACCAAAATGCTGGGGAAGGCTCAAGCACCTATGGTGACACCAGCATAATGCTTGTCTTCCTGTCTTTTGGGGCAACTCTACTGATAATACAGTTGAACATTTTACCAAGAGTTGCAACTGCAAACCTAAGCTTTTACTTTTTCTTCCAGAATCTAACGTCTTGATGAGGAAGTTAGCATTTCATCTGGTTACTGCTGAAGCAAATGGGTTTTTCCATTAGCAAGGCAGAGCTGGGCCAAACTCAACTGTGCAGCAGTGGTTTTAAGACTTGGTAACTTTTTTGTGGCTATCTCTGGTACAATTAATTTTCTGAAATAACAAAGCCACCAACTTCTTTAAGAGTTAATTTCTTAGTGAGTTAATTTTTGAAATAGATTTACTTTTCAGTTGCAGTTCTGCAAAAAAATGTTTCAATACCTTATTTCTTTTTTACACTTAAAACTTATGAACTACAAAAATTATGTCTTTTTATTTTAACAAATTAGGTTTAAATATTCACTCCTTGGCTGACTTTTATCCTAGGAGTGAAGTTTTATGGCTAATATTTAAATCCTTGAAAGTAGGGGTTTATAACAGAATCTCCAACATGTTTTAGACTACTGTGCAGCAGTTCTGGCTGGCACTGCTCTAGTTAGCACTCCTTTTAATCTACTGCTTGAATGTACTGCTGAAGAAATACTTTTAGATTTTAGCGGGCAGAATAGTTGTGGATCCTAAATTACTTGCCACGAGAAATGGAATTAAGAACAGTACATATGGTTTAATAGCTTTATCATTATGAACAGGCACAAAGGCTGACATTTGAAAGTCATTATCCTCTTGCACAAGCTGGTACAATTATACTTTTAATCAAGAATTTCTAATTCTTTTGTTACTTCCTGCCTTTCTGAGTTCCTGTGATATACAGTTCCCATTTTGGCCTCATCCTGTTTTGCCTTGCTTCTTGTATGTTAAGGAGTCTAGCTCTACCGTAGGCTAGCATTTTTCAAATGCAGCAGCATACAATAAACAGGAAAGATTCCCTTAGAGACACTGTTGTTTTTAGCTGATCAAAAGGCCACTTTGGCATCCGCTTCTTGCTCAATAAAAATATTATTTAAGGAAAAAGAGAAACAACTCTAGATTAGCATTGCATTCTTAGCTTGGTTAAAGCCTCAGCAAAAGCAAATGCTGGCGTCATTTCTGCTTAACCTATTGCTGCTTAAGTCCACCTTATTTTAGTTACATAAGTTAGAGACAATAAATCAGATTGTAAGCGAAAACACAGTGTCCTCTATTTTTCCTGAATTTTAAACTACAGAACTACTTACTGCAATTTAGCAAAACATCAGAAACTTAAGGACACTGCCCTGACAAGCTGCCAGGAGTCTATGAACTGTATCCGATTTGCATGTTTCAAGTCTGTGGGAGTATTGCAGCAACAGGAACTTCAGGATTTGGGCTTCATAACTTGGTCAAAAACACAGTCATTGCTTTGGCCCTGATAAAGAAGAAGTTTTGAGCTTAGACCTAAATGGGTAATGGGTGGATGTGAACAGTCTTTAGATCAGAAGCATTTCACAGTGCTGCGTGGTCCATGCAGTGTGGTCAGCAGAGACTACAAATCCTAGCATGCAATGTTCCATCTTAATAGAAACAGACCTGTTCATGCGTTGAGGCAGGAATATTTGGGCCTTAATTCAGTCACGTGACTGAGCATGTGCCTAATTGTAAGCACCTGTTGGCTACATTAAATTAAGCAGAATTAAGCATATGTTAAACAGGACTGAGTATGTGCTGAGAGAAAAATCAGGAAGCTCAAGAGAATGAACTACATTTGCTGAACTCAGCACTCTATGTTGTGCAACTTATACTCCAGTATTTTCCTTTCCATTCCCTTCCACTTCAGGGATGCTGCTTGCATCCTTAAGTCCTATCAAGCATCTTCGTTGCTAGAGAAGATCTCTAACTGCTGACCAGTGCTGTCCTGCAGTGCATGTGCTCTGCAGGGGTGATTTTGAAAGCCACAGCCCAGGTTAGTATAGGGCTGTCAGCCTGCCTCACTGAGATTCAACGAGGCTCTGCGCCAAACCACAGAAGATGCAGGTAACACTGCCCAAGCAAACACAATTTTACACTGTAAGTATGTCAACATGTGTTATATTTTAAGGCGACGGTTTCAGTTCTTGAAGAAAATGTTTACTTCTCTATGAATAGAACATAAAGGTCTTGTGCCCGTTTTCTGTTTTCATTTTCACTTATAAAGCAGCTATACTGCTTGTTGTGCATTAAGCCTGTAACCTGGCAAAAAAATTCTCAACAGTTGCAAGATTTTTTTTAACCTCATTGACATGGGCAATACTGTACCAAGCCTGGCAATCAGCTCTGTGTCCACCATGACAGAAATAAGCTCCTGCAGCTATCTAAGTCTGCCAGCTTTCCTCTCCACATCGGGCAGCCATTTCTGAGGACTTTGGGTGGAATTTATTTCACTATACATTAATTGTCTAAAACCCAGGGAAATACTCTGAGCTAGTTATCCCTCTGTAGTCTGGGGAGAGAGATAGAGGCACCCTGAAAGAACGATTTATCCTGGTGATCAGTCTAAAGTGGGATGTACTTTTTGCTGGAGGTATCTCCCTCCCTATAAGCCACAGGAGAAGACCAGGCATCCAGTTTAGAGGAGACATTCAGCTTTTGGAAGGATGAGTTAGGTGAAATTAGGTGCTCTTTCAGCATTTGGTCACTATTTTTCGCATAGTCATTTCCAAATGACACTTGCTTATCATTCCTGCTCATGCCTTGCAGTTGCAGCTACATGGCTACTCTGCAGCAAATAAATACACTGTTGGTTTTTTACCTACACATATGTCAACACTGCTTTCTGCTACATGTTTCCTACACATGGTAATTAACATTGTGGAGCACTTCCTTTGTGAGGAAGAAGCCTCTTTGGTGGATCACTCTTTCTCAACTATTTAAAAGGTCATTGTTAAGCTCAGTTTTGAATTGCTAGATGAAGAGAGAAAATTGCAAAGGAAAGACAGACAGGAAAATTTTAGGCATTAGCAGGGATCTTCTAAAGGTTAAATTGGGAATGCACTTATATGGGTGGATGACAAAGGTGTAATGTTGGGGAAAGAAGATTAAAATTTGCTTGTAAATTTGTCTTCTGGCTCCAACTTCCATGTGTGCATGGTACAGTTACTAGACACCTGTGCTTGGTACTTGAAACTTGGCTGCTTGTTGCATTCGTATGGTGTAAAATGGGATAGTAGCACTTTGATCTAATGCCATGACCTGATCTTGCAGGAAGAACAACTCTGGCCCTGACACTGCAGGTCTGGGTGAGCTAGTGATTTTTGTCGATGAACATGCAGCCATTTCGGAGAGTTCAAAAGTGAGGGATGCTGCTCTTGCGGACAGATCCAACAAAGACAGGCCCTTGGCAAATAGAACCAATTCCTGCCTGTCTTATCTTTGACATGCTGCCACAGCTTTACAAACAGCTTTCAAAGGAAACATGTTGCAGTCAGACCAAAGTAGCAGCGTGTGCTTCCACTGGCTTTGGCTCATCAGGGTGCTGAAGTGGTTGTGCACGTAAGCACAGAGGATGCTGGGCACTCCCAGAGGAGCACGTACTTTGTGCGCATCAAAGGAAGCTGAAACCAGGGAGCTGGCCCACAAAGCATGTGTTCCTGCTGTTTACAGCCTGCAAAAAGGCAAGGAAGCACTCCCGGACGACTGAGGTACAGATGTGGGAGCTCTGGTTCATGAGAGAGCACTCCAGAACCGGTCTTTTAGATAGCTGCTACAGAGATGTTTAAAGTCTGATTTACTGCAAATTGGCTGGTTGTTGTTTGGCTGTTGCGTGTGATCAAAATGGGTCATCCCTGCCAAGGGAGGCAAATGCAATTCTGTCAAACAGCATCTAAGTGCTTCCTTTGCTAAGTGGAAACAATTGCCTCTCCTCACTTCGCAGACTCCTCTTCAAGTTTCTTAGGTGGCACTGACACAGTTCACAGATCAAGCGTGCCAGTGCTGCTAATATTAAAGGAATAACTGGAAGAAAACGTAGGAAGAGGTTGGGATTTTTTTTTCCCACAGTAAAATTTCAACCTCCACTACAAAGAAACATGCAGCAATGTTACCATCTGTGTCACTTTATTCAGGCCAGATCCACGTTACAGCTAGAACAGCGTTCCCATGCTGAAACACTGCATCATTATTAGCAATTACCAACATAGCTGTGTTATGAGCAATGGGATGTCTACAGCCAGTTTGCATCGTCTGCGCTGCTTTTATTTATTTTGGAGAAACAATGAGCATAAAATGTCTCTGGTGGACTCTGACATGGTGTGTACAAAGGCAGATGTCTGTTGCAATCTAGGGGGCGGACAGGGAGGAGGTGATGGAGGGAACCGCTCAGCCACTGAAAGTTACTTTCATCAGTGTTTCCTTTGGCAAATACTGTTCACAAATGCTAGGGGAGATGGGGGAGGGAGATGGTGGGGAGGAAAGGGGAAAGAGAGAGACAAAAATTGCCAAAGATTAAAAGTGTTTTTCTTACTGTGGTCAGTTCAGAAGCTTTTTTTGACACGTAATTGCTAATTATTTGAGAGAGATGGGCATTTTTCTGCAGGTAACTGTCTCTCATGCCTTAAAACCCTGTAGAGTTAGGCTGGAATAGCCTTTAACACCCACTTAAAATAACCCTTAAAAACCAGCAGACAGCAAATGGTGCATTTAACACCTGGGAAAAGTAGATACACAGCAAGAAAATATTAATCTCTGCCCAAACCCAGAAGATTCAAGAGCGTATTTTTACAGTGCCTTTTAACTCAGACACCAATTCAGTTTTCTTGTTAGTGGGTCAGGTTGCTTAATGGATGTGTCAAACACAGGGCGATGCACACATGAAGTCCCTGGCTCAATGACTAGGGTCTGAGATCTGCTCTAATGTCTGAGCGCACAGTCACAGTTGTGACTGCTTCCCGTCAGAATTCACCAAGAATGCACATTAAAAGAGGCTGCAGGGTAAAAAACTACAGCTGCCTGACAGACAGGCAGCAGCCTCATTTTACACAACTCTTGTCTGTACTCCTCTGAAATAAAAACAACAGGCTGATTCATAACTTCCAAATTATCCATGAAAGAGAAGTGGATTTTCCTCTGCTATAATGAGAGTGAAGGAGCCTCCATCCTCAGCGCTGTGCTGGGGAAATGGTCCACAATCTGCCTTATCGCTGCAGCTGATCCAGACCATGTGCACCAAACCAGGATTTACTCACTCGTTAAGAGCTTTTTCATTGCATGCATTTGATACGGTCCTTAACAGAAAGCCTGGGTTTGATCCTTTTCTCCAGGTCTCAGTCTTGGGCCAGCATACTGGCTGTGGCCACAACTGCCATGGATTCAGGGGGATGTGCAGCCTTGGTGACCTTTGGGCAGAACTTACGTCTACCTGGACCAAAGTTGGCTATTTTGGTCCTTAGTCCTGACACTGGGACAGCTCACCCTCTTGATCGTTCTTTAAAAAGGGCTTTTCTGGGCTTAGCTGAGACAGCAGACCTTTACCAGTGGGGCCCTGCAGCCACCATGTAGGGACTTGCTTGTGGTACTACTACCCCTCAACCCTCCTTCTAGAGTGGGTCAAGCCTGATATTTCCACATATTTTTCAAATGGAAAAACAGAAGGGGACCTACTTTTCAATAAGAGCATGCAATACAACATTTTAGGGTGAAGAAGGAGAGTTGGTGAGAAACTAGTATTTACTTGAGCAGAAAGGCTGGGACAGGCCAAACAAAGGTCCCGAAACATCTTGGCTAGGTCTTTTTTGGTTTTATGGAAACATTTGGTTTTATATCAATTCCTTCAGTTTAGCTTTTGCATTATATAAAATGCAATTCCTTAGAGTAGTAACTTGGACAAGATGATTTCCTGACGTCCCTTCCAACCCAAATGGTCCTATGATAGAACGAAGCAAATTTAAAACAGCACAGTAAATATTTTCACATAAGACTCAAAGAAAGATAATAAAACCTAAAAGATGCTTCAATATTTTATCATGAAAATTCGAATGAAATTCATGCCAAAAATTGAACTGAATGCCACCACTCTGCTTTCTGGGGGAAGAGAACGGGATGGTTTGAATTTAAGCCATTCCATGGCAACAGGCCTCAGAGCCAGGCAATGGACTTCACCTGTTTATGCACTACAGATTTACAATAAAACTTCCTAATGTGATTTAAACTAGTTTTTACCATGAAAAACATTTTGTCTACAAAAGTCTTCAACCGGTAGCAAAGTGTGTTGCATTTTTCAGCGCAGTTCCCACACAAGAAAAAAACCCACCCGCCATCTAAGAAACACTTCCACAGATGTCAGGACCGAACTCATCTGGAAAATTCTCGGAGTACTTTTCTGGCAAAAACTATATAAGGTCATACTTCACTAAAACTACATTTTCCCTCCAGGTTCCAGTGGCAATACAGCAAAAAGATGTTCCTTGGGATACAGTAAATAAGCATGTGCATGCGTATATGTGCAGACGTGTGAGGTTTCTCCAGCACGGGAACACACAGTTGAGGTTACAGAAGTGACAGTTCCATTATAATCCCATTTTCACGTGCTCAGAGCTTTCTGAGCTGCATTATTTTGTCACAGAGGTTTACATTTGGCCCCTAGCTCATAGGTGATATTGTTTTGAGGTTTCACAAAATCTATTAATCCATTTTTGAGTTACCAGAGGGTAAAGAAATGCTTTTCCTGCCTCTAAGATTCTTGTAGCCCTGTTATGGCATTGATTTTTACACAGAACTCTCTGCAGAGTTTAATAGCAATCAGCAGCGTGATGTGCCTTAATGACTTCCTCTGTGTGATCAAAAAATGGCTAAACTTGACAAGTTGAAACCTTCCAAGGGGCCAGTGCTCACTGAGTAATAGCTCAAAGGTCAGTTTGGGATTATTATTTTAAAGTAATAACAGAATAAAGACATTAAGATTTCCCTGAGTTTATAAAAATGTTTTGAAAATTGGTTTTGTCCTCAGAACAGCCCCTGAGTTTAGAGCTATACGGCCATTTCTCAGCTTGTGTACATTGGATTAGACCCTCTGCAGTTGCTGTAGCTGGAAGGATCCGAGCCATAAAGGAAATACAAAGCGGACAGTCACAACTTCACTGGCTTATTAGAAGCATGCAGATGTAAAAATGGTATAGCAAGGTGGAGGACGGGACCTTTCATGCCAATGAAGTTAGTTATTTTGCACAGTATTTTTGTGCAATATTTGAAAGAGAACACTCCCCTGAAAATGTAAGCCCACACAACATGTAAAACATGGCACAAGAAAGTTTTTCTGTGTCAGTCCACCTCATTTATCTCTATCACGTCTGCCAGGGAATATCAGTGGGACAGCATAAGGGTCCTGCAGCTTGATCTTTGTCCCAAATATGCCAACAATTTGCAGATCAGGGTCTTCCTGAGCCAAAAGTCATGTTCTTGTGTTTAATGGCTTTCATTCATTTTTCTTCTCATTGCTGTAAGCTGGCTTTGAAGCCAAGCAAACATTTAGCCTCCATACCAATAGGACTCCTAATGCTGTTTTATGTATACTCAGGAGAATGGGTGGCAAACCCAGAGGTGGGTTTATTTTGGTGGGATGAATTTTGTTTTCTGATTCTATTTCTCTCTGTAAGTCTGTCACTTGAGTGGGAGTTTCAGGGCTGTGACTGAGAACAGAAACAGCATCAGGAAGTTGGGATTTTAGCAAGAATCCAACATTGCCAGCTCTCGTGATTTTTATCATGAGTATCATGAAATTTGGTCTCAGGTTTTAGAGCATCAGCTGCTGATAGCATGGCATTGCCAAACTTCTCATCTAATGCGGCGGAATTTTCTGGCTGTTATTATCAGAGAAGAAATTCCCCAAAATATAATAAATGGGAAATGAAAAAGAAACCAGCAGTACTTTTTGAGATACAAGGATTTTTATAAAGGTTCATAAGTTTCATAGAATCATAGAATGGTCTGGGTTGGAAGGGACCCCAAGGATCATAGAGCTCCAACCCCCCTGCCACAGGCAGAGCCACCAACCTCCAGGCCTGGATCTACACAAGGTTGCCCAGGGCCCCATCCAACCTGGCCTTGAACACCTCCAGGAACGGGGCATCCACTACATCTCTGGGCAGCCTGTTCCAGCACCTCACCACTCTTTCTGTAAAAAACTTCCCCCTAATATCTAATCTAAACCTTCCTTAGTTTCTGAGGCAGCACTAAAGATGTCTAAAAATTGAAGTCAACAATATTGAGAAAGAAAACTACTGTGCTCTACTCAGGACAGTGTGAGCTTTCACATCATCTATGGGGAGGAGATAGGGAAGGACAGGGCATCAGAAATAACCTTAGTGTTCTAAAAAGAGGTTAAGTAACAAGGTAGGTGACCTAGCACAGTACTTCATGCCTTACATGTACTCTAAGAGTAGAAACTTATAGTTTTTATTTATTATTTCATTATTGTTCTAGCAGTAGAAAAGCATTTGGAAACTCCTGGGCCTGCTTGCTTCCCTACAAGCCCTGTGTGCACTGGAAGGAAAGTAACGTCCAAACTGAGAGAAATTCTCCAAGATACACTGGTATCAGAAAAGTGTTTTCAAAATATTTTTTTTCCTGGAGCCCTAAATATTTTTTTTTTCAATCCAAACAAGACTGGGGTGAAATTTTGCCGTTCCCTTAGAGGAAGCCAGAATTTCCCCTGTATGCAAGAATGGGAATGATCCTCCCATAGCAGACAGAGCAGGCCCAAAAATCTTTGTGTCATCTGCTTCCACCCAGTAACAGCTTTATGGAAGTAAGTAAAGAATTAATAACTTAACAGCTGCCCAAGGCGGCTCTAAAGTGCTGCTTTCCCTCACTACACATGAGAAGACAGCCATTAGCATTGCTGCTACTAGGTTCACTACTCCTCGGGGGATGCTGCGTTTGCAGAATGGCCGGATTTTGTGCTGGCAATATGCACACATTCAAAATTGCTTGCATTTGGATGCTGTTTGGTGTTCAGTTTTGAGTTAATGCCGTGTCTGTTACAGATTCTTCTCATCAGGGATAATGTGTCTCTTGTGAGCATGAGTCCCATTCTTTATTTTTGTTTGGATAACACTTCTTTCTGAAAGTCAAAAGATTGCCACATGCATTTCTACACAGCAGTGTATTGTTAAAAAAAAATTAACAGTTAGAAGATGAACAAATACAAATCAATGGCAAATAACTATTATACAGCACTATATTTTCACCCTGCAGTCTCTAAGGACTTCACAAACACTAATAAGCACAACCCCAGATATTTGCAAACCAGAGAAATATTATCCTCTCTAAGGAAACTGAGGCACAAAGATGATGACTGACTGGGCCAAGATCAAGCAGTACTAGAATGTCAGCACTGTAAACAGCCACAGTGCCCTAGCACCTAATCCTGTCTACTTTTTAAAAGCCTTAGTGGAAAGAAAGCTTTGTACACATGACAGAGGACTTACTTTGGTCTTTATTCCACCTCCTTTTAAGAAACTCCTACCCATTCTGCATGAGTGCTGAAGTCTGATCTTGCTGAATGGCAAAACTTTAACTGACTTGTCTCTGAGTTAATGCTGTTTCAGCTCCACTACTGGCCTTTCTTCTGAGAGTTTCTAGGGAACTGTAGAAATGTTGAGTCAGCTCCTCATGCAGGTGATATAAATCACTGGTGCTCCACTAACTTCAGTAGAATGATCTTTGGACAAATTAAGAATACGGCCCATGAAAACCAGCTTCTTTTTTTACATATTGAAATCAAAATTATCTGCTATCTTTCAGAAAGGGCTGTAGCTGGGCTGTGGCATGGAGGGATGTAATTTTCTTTCAATGCTGAGCACATGGGGAAACGCAAAAGTTACACAGTGACCAGATATTTATTTTCAGAGCACTCAGAGTTTGATTTTAGAGGATCAGCTGAGCTGTGGTTACACCTATGAGCATGTTTTTACTTTGTAATGTTGGTGGGGAGGGGGGAAGAATAACTAAGAAAAGGGATAAACTACCTTGCACGACATAGGGAATATAACGGGGTGACAGTGTGCATACAGACAATTTCCATGGAGTAAGCGAGGTGTTTGAAGGTCACACCACAGTAATTTATCTAGCTGCCTAGTGAGGCTAGTTAAAAAAAACCACCCTTCCTGGAAAGCACAACTTACAGCAGGCAGAGGAACTGCTTAGCTTAGACACTTCGCCTAAGCTTTTGTTAGAAGAGTAAGAGCTGGGAGAAAATTGATGTGCCAGTAAGTCAATGTGCACTCATATTGCAACTTGGCTATATTGCAATTTATAACTTGCAATCAGTAAGGCAATCTAACTTTTGCTAACAAATGGAGATAATACAGTATGCAAAAACTAGCATTTCAGATTAGAATTTCTGGACCACAGAATTAGGTCTGTATGTTGCTTGTGCAGCCACTTCAGCTATGCCGGCTTAGAAACTGTTATAGATAAAGCAGTACAGTCCCTGGTACAAACAGCTGACACTATTATTTCTGCAAAAGTACTGACACAAGACATTTTCATACTAGAATACACATATCCCTCAGTGCATGCTGAATTGTTTTAACTACACACAATCAAAACTTTAACTGAACAGTACAAAAATCAGCGTATGAAGATTAGGCTTTAGAAGACAGAGATTCAAGTCTGAAGGAGTATACAGGTACAATTAATTAAAAAGTGTAAAAATGCACAAAGTAAAAACGTAATAGCCAGTTGAAGTAGCCTAATTGCCAGGGAAATGTGAGACTGGCTCTTGGTAGTAAGCTATAAGTTTAGTATGGGGGAGAGACATTTGTGTGGGAAAGGCTGGAGAGCACTGGTTTCTTGAATAATGACATGCTGTGGTGGGAAGAATGAGAAGCAATTTGGGCACTGTTAGTTACACTGTTCAAGAGCAATAAGGAACTTGAAAATGATGTCAGAGAAATGAGATAAAGAGGACTATTATACTGTTCAAGGGCCATCATCTAGTATAGCTGTGGAGGATAAATGAAAATGGAAACCAGTAAGGAACATAATACGATATGCTTATGGTATTTTGTGTTTGAGCTGTTAGCAGGTGCAACACTATTGGCATCAGTGGAGCTGTCTTCACTTCCTTCACAGCTCACTGTGGTCCTGTATCTATTTTATATACCTACATTATAGAGTCTATGTGCTATTGAAACACCACAGAAAACTTTTTAAATACATTAGAACCTCAGAGTATGCAGAGTGGTTAAAATGCATATACCTGCTTTAACTGCTTGCCATCTGAAATACAAGATGAACCTAAATTGTCTGCTGTAAATGCATGTAAAGAAGTTTTGGATTTAAGCCCAAAGATGAATATACAAATAGATAAAGTTTATAGAATTGTGACAAATAGATAAAGTTTATAGAATAGTCTCAGGGGTTTTGTGGGAATGTCAAAAACCACTCAGCAATTGTAACATATGCCTGCCATGTTAATACATCGTATGCCTCTGTCTCTAAACCAGATTATGGAGATGGCTATGAAACAGGAAAAAAAAAAAAGGCACTTTTATTTAAGAGCTACCTTTGCATATTTTTCCAGACTTATGTATAGCTACTCAAACAGAGAGACAGCCTAGGATTTCCTCTAAGAAGGGTTTTTAACATGAGGGATGCAAGCCTCCCATTTTGCATCTGGCAAAGTGGAGTGATCGCTATGGAAATAGGCAGTGCAGCCTACGTTTCTGCATGGTGATCGAGCTAAAGCTTTTCTAAACTGCTGATCTCCTTCCCTTGTTAGAGATGAATATATCAGAGGGAAGTCAGTAGAAGTTGTCTGGTTTAATGACTGAGTGGCACAGGATCCTACAACAAGGCAAACTTTCTTACCCATACACTTAGCAACTTGTCCCAAACCTTCACCATTACAAGGTAAGATTCTGGGGAAGGAACAATAACTTATACACGGTGATTTATGTATTGAGAAGACAAAAAAGAATCAAGCAGACTTTTCTACTACATTGTAAATTCCTCTGCAAACATCTGAAATCCATTGTTATAAAAAATAATTATTAATTTGTGTGGTGCCATAAATGTAAGTCCTAGCTATTAGCCCTGCACAAGTAAGTCTGTTGTTTTAATTGACTTCAGCACGACTGTTTATGTGAATGAGCAAAACTTTGGCTGTGAGGGAGCATTTCTCAAAGCTTGAGGCAGAAAAATCACATGGGTGTGAACAGACGTCTTTAATTTTCTCTAGGTTACCAACTTCCAATTTAAGGAGGAGTGTTGTAAAAGAAAAAAAAGAAAAAGGTCTTTGAGTATCTTCTTTTCCAACGCAAAAAGCAGAGGGAAACGGCCCTAGCAGAGGGCTGAGCTGCAAGAGTGGGGTGTTCCAACCCCGCTCCCACCCCACAGTGCTGATGGGCTGTGTCTTCACATGGGGGTACAGAGCAGCCCACGGTGCCTATGTGCAGTGGAGCCCAAGCTGCTGGGAGTACGAGGAAGGGATTAAGCCAGGCTCTCACACAGCATGAGGCTCAGGCCATCTGTATTTAGGGGAGGCACGGGACAGGCGGCCACTGCGGTTCCACATCAGCATGGAAGGCAGCGGACAACAACCCAGTTTTTCTGGTACAACAGCTGGTTATTGTGCTTCTGGGAAATATAGTTTTATATACAAATATAGTTTCTTCTGGAAGAAATCACCACGTCAAATGGGTGTCTCTTCCACATATGGAGATATTTTCTCAATGGTCCTTTTGAGCCATCTAAATTCTTCATTTTATAGCATTACGTAAAATACTTGTAATGCCATTAACATGCAAGATGAATCTAAATATGCACAATCCTTTTCTGTTTAAGTGAATTATTATAAAAGTCACACAGTTCACAACCAGCTTCGTGCATCACAGAGTTTCATAGTACTTTATGTGTGAGGCACAATCAGAAATTTGATTTCATTTGAGGTTGTTTTTAAAAAAACTTTGCTATTGACCATGAAAATCAATTTCCTCCATGGAAGTTCAAGACTTGGGAGGGGGGTTATTCTCACATTTTTGTGAATTCCTACAGAAAAGCAAATGACCTATGCTCCCTAAAAGTTGGCAGGTGACTTATTAAACTTCTCTCAAATCTCCTTCAGGAAGTTCATTAAAACTCTATTTGGAAATGGCCAGGTGCTTGCTTCCCACAGCGGAAGAGGGAAATCTGTCACCCTGTTTAAAAAATTGTTTACTTACTTGGGATGAAGAAATAATCATTATACCAAGCTGTGTGGTTTTGTGATAGAAAACTGTGGCCTGGTGAGAAAAGCACCAAGGTCAATGCAATGAAAGACCCACAGTGAACTCAGACCTGATTTCAGAAGTCAGTGGTGGATGGAGGCCAGGAGAACAAAGTCTTTTCTGTGGTTCACTTGAAAACACTTTTTAAGATTCGGGACAAAAATAACTCACTAGTTTGAGAGGGTTTTTAGCTTGATAAACATCATTGGAAAAGATTTTAATATGTTTTATGAGGATGGCTAAGGCTGACAAAATTACCTTGTTTGACACTGGATCCTGACCTAAATACTACGGCCAAGTCAACTAACAGGAAAATAGTAGGGCTAAGCCTTTTTCATTCTTTATTCTGCCAAACCACTGCCTCTTGCAATCAGGATTGATTACAAACACCCAATTAAGAGGCATTTGGAACATGATCTGAACACTAATCCTGTCTCTTTTCTCTTTATACCTAATTATCAGCCTTAAGATGGGCATTAGCGCTTTAATTAGTAGATTTACTTTAGGAACTTCTACATAAACTAAGAAATCTATACTATATGCATAAATGTGTGCATATGTGCACAGTCTTAAAAAGACGTGCATGTAACACATGCCTATGTCCAAGTAGTTCTGTATGATACAGAAGTCTAGACATATACATGTGAGTGCATGTATATCCTGTTTTCAGACATCATTTTGCTCTTTGGAAATACTACAAAAGAAAATAATTTAGTTTCACATAAGCTGTATAAAAATCTCGATATCACAATTATCAAACTATGATCTAATGTTATAGCTTGCAATAAGCTATAATTAAGAAACTAATTTTTATCAACATAGAGGGCTTTGTTTTAATTACATTAGCACAGGAGAGGGGGGCAGAGAGGAAAGCAGGATGGAGTTAAATTAAAACATATTGAATGTTTCATGGGGCTAATGCCAATGACTCTGGGTTTCAATTTAGAAAGGGCTCAGCCTTCTGTTCTGAATTTGTCTATCTCTGTCCACAGAAAGGATGAAAGATTAGGCTCATAGGAATCCATATTTGACCCTCAATATTTTTTCTTGTCTGAAGGGTATCTGGGTGCAGCAGATCAAGGCAGAACTCTCCCCACAGTTCACTTAACTGTCTGGATTAATAGAAACACCTGCATGTGATTGTTATTATAATTTTAATGTGTGACTGTACAGAGACCCAAGCCAAGACCCTACCATGCCAGGAACGAACATAGAGTGCAACACCAGGCTCGGCATTCAACCCCTCAGCCCCAAACACAGGACAGCAGAGACTCTCTAGCTATGACCAGGCAGTTTGGTCATGATTTCTCTAATACCTTTTCCTGAGAAAACTCAAACCCCAAACTGCTACTCTGAAAGAAAGAATTGTTAACCAATTTGACAATAGAGACTTTCACAAGAATGAACTGCTTGGATAAACAACAAAAGAGTTAGTTTATTACACTGTGCAATCAGAAAACCAATATAATTTCCAACTTCTTTCAACTCCTATTTAGTCTCTAATGCACAATAAAATAACAGCATTATCTGTAGACACATGCATTTGATACTTGTGTGCAAATACATGCTGAATCCTGTAGCAAACAGCACATACTTGTTTATACTTTGACAATCCAGAAACTTCAAGTTCAGAAAAAGTATTATTTTTGTGGGTGTCTCTGTGGTAACACACTCCACATCTATTGCAACAAGTGGTTTTTTGCTTGCCTGATCATGGGTGGGCGCTGGGCAGATGCTTTTCCTTGGCAGGGCTTACTGCAGCCTTCCAGAGGCACGAACAGTGGCAGACTGCAGCAGGGCTGCCTGGATGGAGCCTCGCAGTGCTCTCTGGGAAAGCATGTCCCATGCTCTATGTAAAGTAGAGAAGTGTCCTCAAAGCTCACACAGAAACATGCGCTATCACGTGTCTCCCAAAACCACCGCAACGGCTCATCCTAAACTATGCCAAAAATACTTGTTTCCTATTTTGGAGACAGAATGAAGGATGGTCCCTTTATCCCTTCATCCCTTTAGTACTTCAAAATAATCTCTCAGCAATCCTAAACAGCTTTTGAGGGACAGATCCTTGGGGGGCACAAGGAAGTGGAGATGCCACTCCTTCAGCCCAGGTAGAGCCTTCCTAAAAGCCCAGCCCTGATGCCCAGTGGAGCAGGGCCAGGCCAGTAAATCCTTGTTTCTGTTTGAAAGCTCAGAGTTCTTGGCTCCTTCTCTGCTCAACCATGGGCAAATGTGGGCCCCGCCTCTCACAGGCCTGAATGAACCCGCTCCTTTACTAGCTCTGCTGCTTTCTTCCCGCTGTTGGCTGCAGTCACCTCACCACCTACCATGCTCAACAGTGGTGAAGAGGGAATCAGCTCTGACTGACATTTGTCATCAAAAAACCCAATACAGTCACAAACTGGTGCTAAAGTGCCTGTACTGCACCCTTCCTACAGCCTTGAAGAGTAACAAAAGACAACTCTCCTCCACCAGTAACATAGCTGCACTGGGGTCAGGCCCTCCATTACACCTGATGAGTGCTTGGTGCAGTTTGTGGGTGCAGCCAGAAACCAGCTATGATGTACACAGCCATTGTCAGGAGCCTTCTATCAGGCAAGGCTTGACAGGTAGCCTAGCCGTGACCTTTACAGGTGGTTCTTCTCCAGATGGTCTGTGAGGCCATGAGCATCGCTACACTGCCATGGCAGCTCAGTGCCTTCTCCAGCTTCTCTTATTCCCATCAGCTCAACCCAAAGGGCTCAAACCACCTCTGCATGAGAGAAGCATGAGGCACAAAGTCTGCACAAAGCAGAAGCATGGGAGAATAGGAGCCAGGATTTAGACAAAAGCAAACGAAAGCTTAAACTTTGTAGAAACTAAAGAAAGGCTGAGCTGTGGCTTGCCTTGCTCCTGTTTATTTTACCAGCCTCAGTTTGTTATACCTAGAGATTTATAGCATAAATCCATTGACATTATTTAGAAATAAAATGGATGGATGAATTTCTAATGTCATTAAGGTCTACAGGAGTTCCGTGGGGTTACAGTTTCACCCTGTATGCTTTCTTCTGTGCTCCAAGATCTGGAGGAGCTGTTTTCTTCTATGTAAGCAAACACAGGTATTTTTTTACTCTGTATTCTATAACTGACTGCAATTTTTATACAGCTCTAATCTCATCAGTGTAACAAATCTCTGGTAAATGCAATATAAAGAATAATTATCTATGACATCTCTCCTTCTACAACCTGAATGTTTCCCAAATGGGCGTTCTTTTTCCATCCCAAGTGATTCAACAGCATTGTGTATACACTCTGTAATTGTCAAGCAAGAATGATATTTACTCTCTACATCTATAAATGATGGCAAATAAAACAATTGTGCTGTGTGGTATATCTATGAAAACGTTGTAAAACAATACAGTCAAGTCTGGCAACAAAGTCAATAATTTGTCAGTAAGGAAACCACTATTGGGCTTTCTCTACCCAACCCTCCACCTTTCTTAAGCCTTTTTCTTCTGAAGCTTCACATTCATTTTCTTAATGTTTTTAACCTAGTGTCTGTGAAATTTTTATTGCTCCCTAGATAATGACATCTGATCTGAATGTAACCACACACCTCTTTGCTCAGCAACATTTGTCACAAACCATTATAAATTATCATGCTGATAGTGTGCATTGCTGGGAAACCGGAAAAGTTCCATAAATTCAAGGTACTGTATGAGTGACATTCTTGTTTATTATCTAGGTATAAAGTTTTACTAGATTCAAGATGGCTACATTTACACAGTAGGATACTTCAGCAACACGAGACTTGTACAGCTTGCGCCGAGTGCTGAAAAGCATTTACCACATGCAACAAACACTGGAGCATTTTAACTAATATGTAGCCATATGTTTTGCCTCTTCTATCCATTTTAACTGTGTTCCTGACTCCAAAAATGCACAGCTATTATTTGGGCCTGCTTGAGAAAAGGAAAAATAGCAAACAGAAACTATTTTTTTCTTAAAGTACAACTGTGATTTCTGTTTCTTGGCCTCCTGAAGAGGAGGCATAACTCATTAAAGTTAAAAGTTAAAAAGAGACTGTGATTTTTTTCATTATGCCCTTGATAACAATCTGTGGTTGACATGATTGTATACTTCCTGTCGAGACCCAGTATTTCCATTATGCTGGTTCAGTAGTTCTGGCTAGACTTTTTTTATGAGATGAACCTAGCTTGTGTGAACATATTTTTAATTATTTGCGTATCTTTATTCTTCAAAACTGTGAAAGTTGAGTCCTTTGGAATGCCTCCAGAGAAACAGGAATTTTCACCATGTTTGCTTGAAATTTAAAACGACTCAAACGGTTCAGATCATCAGAAAATCATACATATATGAATTTTATTAGGAGTCATTTGAGAAATACTTCTTCATTAAAGCATAGCATAATAAGTAGGTAAATCAAGGGCATATTTTTAAAATTAATTCCAAACCCTAACATACAAAGAGACTAACTGGGAACAGCTTCAGTACAGCTAATGCTTAAATTTGCTGCTTCTGATTCTCCTCAGAGAATCAACCTTTCACCAGTTTTACATTACAATACATCTAGTTCTCTATTTACAGTAATATTTTTAAGAAGTTAGATAAGGTCTCTTGATTTTCTTGTCGCACTATAGAGCAAGCAGGTAACCTTTCCAAAGTCACATTGTTTCCCTCCCTAGGCTCAGGGGGTCCTTGTTATTAAGGTTGTTTTCGACACTAACTAAGGTCTAAGATGCAATGAACAGCACTATAAAGAGGATTTTGGGAGCTAGGCCAGCAAGCTAATCTTCTCTTCTAGTCTACTCTAATTGTATGGGGCATTTTTTGTTCCCAGACATGAATTCCCCTATCTCTCATTTTCTATCTGCATTTCATATTTAAGTGCTTATTAATTTCCAGTGCTAAACCATTCAATAAACTAGAGTGTAACCTAAATTGCATGTTTCTAGATTGAAGACCGAGTTGCTAATAAACTAAGTATATTATGTACTTAGTTGCAAAATCAAAAAATCTTGTGATATGTTTTATTGCATTAATCTCCTGTCATACCCAGTATTTGGTACAAGGATCGTGAATTCTGTAAGTAGATATTGAAATTTCAAACCACGGAGATTGTTGACAAATTCCTGTTGCTGAAATAATTTTCTGTTATTCTGGTCTTCAGGGTTTTTTGGGCACAAATAGAGTCCCTCTCCAGTTAAAAAGAGCAGTTTTAAATATAAGTGAAGTAGCAGCACAGAATTTAGCATAGCCTTGAAGATTAGCATTTCAACATAGACCAAATAACGGTAAAGTCATCACCATCGCACACTGCAAGGACAATGCAAACAACCCTGCTTAGAGACTTCCTTCCACCCACTACCATCTCATTACTGCACTGGGCCCAATTGAGGACAAGAAATAATGCAGGGAGGAGAGTGGACAAAGAATATTGAGAAGGGAGCAATGGAGGGAGGGAGTCAGTCCCTTCTCTGGACCTGGTTCAGATCAGTCTAGCACTGTTTAGCACAACACTATGCCACAAAGATTACTTGTTCTTCAAATAATTGTATGCCGTAGACTGCTTTAGTGCTGTCAAAGACCATGTTGGTTTTACAGCAAGGAACAAAAAGGATTTGACACTGAAATATGCTTGATCTAATTTCCTAATCTCTATCTAAGAGACAAAGAGAGACAAACATTGGAAAGCGTTAGCACTGTCCCACAGAACGAAAGCAAAACCTGTGTCAAGAAGACTCAGTGAAGTGACTCGTTGCCTGAGTACAACAAATTAGAAATTAAAGAATGGGAAGTCAGCGTGTGAACATATGGTGCAAATATGAGCTGCAGCTCCAACACCACAGTAAAAACTCATTTTAATAAAGAGACAGTTTAGTTTTATGACCACAGGGTTTTCCTGCATTATCACTCAACTGTGGTACTGAAATGCTGATGTATAAGAGATCTTAAAAAAAACCCACAACAAAAAAGCAACTAAGCACCACACTGCATCATTAAAGACCTTCCGTTTAGGATAAATCAATAATTGTAATCTAACGGATCAATTTATTAAATAATAGGAACATAGATGTGCATGGTAAAAACTAAGTGCTCGAGTACACTTGCTCTTAGCCCAACACTCCAGCCTCATGATCTGCTACAACCACTCCTAATGATGCCAAGCATCATTTTACAGGACCAAATCCTGTAAAATCTCAAATACTCCCATGAAATGCCAAACACCAACGACTATTGAGTTCAATCTCTTTCTGCCGTGCAGAGAAAACCCTGGCTAGTAGTGATTGTGAACAAGAACTCTCTCTTGCAGTTGTCAGAAGGGGATGAAAAAACCATGATACTCAAGAAATTTTAAAATAATGAATCACTAAAATACTTTCTTCATGAAACAAGTAGGCTGAATTTAGAGGGCATGTTGAAGAGGGGGAATGATCCGACTGCCTGTTGCCCTGTGCAAGTTATGGGGTTTACAGGTTTGGGTGCACGTGGGGAACACTTCTGGGAGGCTGTGACTCCCCTTCTGACTCTTGGCAATAGATGGCCAAAGGGAAGGCAAGTAAAGAGGGGGAGCAAAGGGAGCTGCAGCTGCCACCTTTTTCCTCTCAGGGCACTACTGTAGAGCAGGAGGAGGGGAAAGAAGAGCTACTGGTTATAAATCAGCAGCAAAGGGAGGAAGGAGGACATATGACTATCAGTCCTGCAGTCCGCTGCCCCTTAATGGGTGAGAGCAAATGCTAGATTAACTCTGCATTAAGAGGATGTGGTGGTTTATAAATTGCCCGTTTCTGCCATAGTCTGTCTGTGGCCGTGAGGATACAAAATGAAAGGCAGCTTGGAAAAAAACCTCTAGAGACTTACTGAGAAAGGCAAGCCGGCCAACAAACTCGCGACGGCGCTTCACCCGAATCGCATCCCCATAACGCGTGTCACCGCCAGCCTCCACTCGCCGCTCCCGGCAGGCAGGCGGAACTCGAATATACTTTGTCAAGCTCAAAGTGTTGCAAAGACCTCTTTTAACTCCACCGCCCCCCTCGCCTTCCCCCTCAGGACGCTCCGCTGAGCGCCTCCCGCGTCTTGCCGGCCGCAGCCCCTCGGCAGGGCGCGGAGCCCCGCGGAGCCCAGCGCGGCGGGGGGCGCGCGGGGCGGNGGATCCTCTGGTAGGGCTCGGGGGCCTGGATCAGCCACTCGCACTTCTGGCTGGGGTGGTAGGACTGCGGGTAGCCGGGAGACGTGAGGTACCCGGGGCTTAAAATTTTGATCGTGTCGCCGCACTTATCTGCAGGGGAAGCAAACCGATTGGCTGTGTTCAGGTCCCCCCGTTTCCGCCGGCAAGCACCCGGTTTCAGCCCGCAGCGGTGAACTGGCTGGAGGCCGTGGGAGTGCTGGGTGGGGGGACGAAGCCGTCTTCACGCAAACTTTTGCCGCATCCTTATGCTTTTAACTCAAAGGCGTCTCTGCTACGGTTCACCAGAGAGAAGAGGCCTGCCACCCTGTGCCCATCCTTAAGTTCAGCAGCTGGACAGGCAGCAGGTAGAAGATAGCCCATTTCTAAACAGTGTCCTTTTAAAAAGCCCCCCACCCTGGGCAAACAGTGCTCCTTACAGTGTTAAAACCTTGCATCCTCACAGCAGCATTAATGGTGGCTCAGAAGGGTGTCTGAGACACAATTGTCTCCAAAAAGTATAATCTTCTTAAGTATGAAGTTTTAAGGAGAGCTAAAAGGATGCCATTTGACCCCCTGCCCAGCTATGAGATAAGCCTGGTCTGTGTCGCTGACCACTAGGTTTGTCTTGGTAGATCCAAGCTCATTCACAGCAGACCCTCCCTTTGTTTTATCAGTCCATAAATCTAGGCAGGTTGAAACTATCTCTGCTCTTCAAACCCAGGCTAGCAGAGAACAAAGTGGTTTCAGTGAAGCAGAAATCATCCACTATTTATTCCTTCAAGGAAGTTTGTTCATGCTTGGAGACTGCATCAAAGTAATGGAGCAGAACAACATCCTTTTCTCTTCCCTCTGTCCCTTCCTTCCCTCAGCAACAACAAAGATCTATTTCCAATAGCAACATAGTTTCAGAAGTTTGCAGAACCACCAAGTGTGACTGTAAAATGTGGTATGCTGCATCTTGCTCCTTTAACCAGCACTGTCAGGGTTGCATCTTAAGGTTTACAGGAAAAATAAAAAGGGACAAGAAATCCAACCTACTTGGTCACTCACTTTACTGTCCAGTGCAGCTTTGTGTTATCACCCTTTTACTGCTATAGATTTATTTCTCTAGATCTTCAGGGAGGTAAAACTTTGTCTGCATATTGAGTGCTTAATTTTGAGCAATAAAAATATGACAGTAAACTACAGACAGGAAGAATGTCCACATTAAAAGTCAAGACTACACATACCACTACATCCTAATAATGGTATGAACAGGCTTCAGTGCTGTATCTAAAACATTCCCTGTGAAGGCAAAATGGCCTTCCTTGCTCTCAGCATGAATTTATAAATCTGCAGGACTTTATTGTAGGAAAAACAGGTCAAATGGAAATGAATGAGGAAGTGCACATCAAAAATGCATAAAGCTATACTCTTTATAGAAATTATTTGTGTAAATTAAGAGGGAAGCGGATGATACATACTCAGTCATATGGTCAAAACCCAGATATTGGTAAGCATGTCGCTGGGAAAGGCTATCTTATTATTTATTTCTGCTTTGCCTTTGCAAAACAGGCTGTTTTCCTCTGACCAGAACAAAAGGCATTGCAGCACAAAGCTCAAAAGCTGTCACTGGTGATCTTGCTAATCCGCTCTCTGGGGCTCTCAGGGAATCTTGCCTTTTCCTCCCTGTGTAAGCACACTGGGAAAGTGATCCTGTCTCATTAAGCCCACTCCAGCCCTGCAAACAACATGGCAGAGTCTGGCATCTGTTAAATGCCTGAAATAAAGCAGTGCTGCTTTTAGTCACTTGACAGAGTCACTTCAGAGGACGCTGAGGTGGACTCACTACCACCAGCGCTCCTTAATCTGCGACTTCTGGGAAAGTGACAGTGTAATAAGATAATGCGGTCTGCTAGACTCCCTGGCTCTGTGCAGTCTCTCTCACACTTGATTAAGAAGAGCAGTTTCTAATGACTTTGGACCATTAGTTCTAAATAAGGTTAATGAATTAATTTAGTGGACACTAGTATTGTATGTAGGTGAAGGTGGCATTAGTAGGTCTGGTAGGTTATGGAGGAGGTTAATGGCCTTGGTGACTCCAGCTGGGCCACCACATTAACTGCTCATGGTGGAGGTTTCTGCCCAGCAACCTGCCCTACTCCCATTCTTTTAATGTGGATCAGTGAGCATCGGGTGCCTCCCTCCCACCCCTCAGAGGGTGCAGGACTAGGGGCAGTCCCGGTCTATGTGGGAGCCAGGGAGGTGGCTGCCTGCACCCCTGACCTAGGCTGGGGGGTGGGCAAAGCACACCTCTCAGAGCATCCCCAAGATGGGCTTGGGGCACGCCTCTTAGTGCCTTTCCTCCTACACCACAGCACTGGAGGAGGCAGCTTGTCCTGATCAAATTAAGCAGTCTCCTCGAAACATATTGGGAAAGAGATTAACTTCCATCATAAACCACACGATTTTAATACTCTCTTCCACGACACTCCACTTGTGGTCCCTTATTAAAACAATATACCAGCGTAAGTGGAGGGTGCTCTCTTCTTTTAATTACTTTGATTGAAAACCCAGTCAGGCAAAAGTAAATATTTGATAATTAGTTAATAATAATTGTTCAGGATTTGTCGGTAAAGGAAAACTCACACGAGCTGTTTCATGAGCAAGAGCTAAACGTCAAGCAGTCCCACAATTAGAACGTCTTTAAAAATGCATCAGGCAGTGAAATATTCACGGTGCACTGGCATTGTTCGGGGAAGGAGGAGCACGCTGCTTTTAATTAGTTGTGTTTTCAAGGGCTGCCTGATAGTACACTACCTACACCAGTCATTTGTTACGGGATTTCTTTCTTGGAAAGGAGTCTAGAGCCTTCACAGAGCAGCTCAGCTTCTCTCTTGGCACTGTGCAAGTTACACGTAAACTGCAGACTTGGGAACGGGGTAGTCTAGAGAGCTCTCTTTGAAGACTACCCGCAGGTACACATACAGCCAGCAAAAAGCACGGTAATCTGAAATTACGCTTTGGAAAAAGAAAGAGGGGTGGGGGTAGGTGGGAGAGAAAGCCTTCCCTTTAAAGTGTTCATTATCTTTCAGCTATCGAAAACGAGACTCATTTAATTGCCTATGGGAGGAAACATTATTAAGATAATTAGCTGTCCTGATCTAGGGAGAACGAGTAGCCTGCATATTCAACAACCCAAAAGAGAGGAAAATAAAGTCGGAAGGCCAAACCAGGGCGGGCGAGGGCAGAAAGTTCC
>VZTU01026022.1:38016-50549 GCA_013400835.1 Zapornia atra
CGCCCCCGCCTCTGGAAGCCCTGGAGCCCAGTCCCGCTGCCGCCCGCCCAGGCTGAGACCCTACGTGCCCCGTGACACTTACCGCTTCGCAGAGCCCTGGCGAGGGTGAAGGTGAGGGCTGCACAGTGCAGGAGAAGTCCCCAATCCATTTTCCTTTCCGAGAGAAGGGAAAGGAGGAAAAAAAAAATAAAAAAAAGAAGCTGTCCACGCACAACTCTTCCGATGTCTTAAATCCACCAGCCGCCGTCAGGAGCTGAAAGCACGGTCCGCAAGGACAGTCCCGGGGACAGAGGAAGGCTGGCTTCTTTCTGTGCCTTAAGTCGCCCGCATCCTGTCATTTAGCTCCGGCTCCCTTTCCCCACACTTGTTCCTTCTCCAGGCACCGCTGTCCCTGCCATTCCCAGGGAGACTACAAAGCCAAATGAAAACGAGGGGAAAAACAAAAAAACAACAACAAAACAACAAACACACAAACAAGACAGACAAAAATCCTGGCGGCTGCTGGCACCTCAGGAGCGCTCTGCCGGGGCGGGCTCCGGGAGACGGGGCGGGGGTACTCTGCGGAGAGAAGGAAGGGAAAGCGGCCGTGAGCGGGGACCAGCCGGGCGCTGGAGTTTGGTAAACTGCGTCCCCCTCTCTACCGCAGGGCCGGCAGCCCCGGGGTGGCGATGCCCGGCACTGCCCGGCCGGGGCGACGGAGAGCGGCGCCCCGCACTCACCTGCCCCTGCGGGAGGCGAACTAGCGCGCTGCCGCCACAGGGACTCCCGGACGACCGGGGGAAAGGGAAGCGCCCGGGCGGCTCCCGCTCGCAGCCTGAGGAAGAGGAGCGCAACTCAGCGGCAATAAGAGAGGCCGAGGAGCCGCCGTCTCCCAAGCCCCAGTCCCCTCCCCCTCCCCGCCCTCCTCCTTCTCCTCCTCCTCCTCAGCCCCCCAAGACATCGGCAGCGCGGAAGAACCAACAAACAAACACGGCTAGCCCCAGCCCTGACACCCATCCGAGGCCGGGGCTGTCTCGGGGGGACGCGGAGGGGGAAAGGGGGGACGAGAGGCCGCCTTCCCCCCGCCTGCAGGTATAGCCGATCCAGGCGGAAGCACCCACCTGCACCCCGCGGGCTCCTGTGCGGCCCCACGCAGCCCTGCCCTGCCTTGCCCTGCCCTTCTCCGCCGTGTCTTGCCGTGCCCTGCCCTGCCGTGCCGTGACCTGCCGTGCCCTGCCCGGCCCTGTCGCCCCACGTCGCCCCGGCTCCGCACACCCGCGCCCGGACACGAGCATCCCTGCTCGCCCCCCGGTTCAACCCCCGCAAACACTCTTTTTGTTTCCTGCGGGTATGTAGCCAAGCGCCTGGCCCCGCGCGTGTCCCTCGGAGTCTCTGCAGTCCCCCATTGGGACACCACCATCCTCTGTGTTCTTAGGGGCTGCTGGCCACAATGGTGTGAGCTGATCTGTGGGGAGCGCCCATGAGGGTACCCTCAGACAGCCGGCCTAGCTGGACCCACTGCCCTTGATCCCTTTGCATTTCTGCATCTCTGAGGTTCCATCTCGGGGGAGCCCTGCCTGCACCCTCTCTCTCCTGGCCCTCTTCACAATGGCCCTTCTCACCCACCCTGGCTGCCACTCCTGCTTCTCTCAGCTTTTCTTGCTGCTTTGCCCCTTCCATCCCCACCCCACCCAGTCTGTCCTTTTCTCACGAAGCCCCTTGAGGAGCTGAGGATCCGCTAGCATCCCTTCCCGGGACTT
Organism: Zapornia atra; assembly: GCA_013400835.1. NCBI lineage: Eukaryota > Metazoa > Chordata > Aves > Gruiformes > Rallidae > Zapornia > Zapornia atra. The sequence goes on from VZTU01026022.1 coordinate 39,756, forward strand.
GCTCTACTACCCATGGAGGCTATAGAGCATGAAATCCCCACTGGGGACTGTGTGTCTCCTTCTGAGCAATCCCGCCCCCCCTCCCCGCCCCCAGGCATCAGGGGACAGGCACAGAGTGGGGACATAGTGGGCTCCGAATCCTGCTGGTTTGGCTGCACGGTCTGGTGCTCACCAGCTATGGGGACTGTCCCTTCCTTGCCCGTTGCTGTGATTTAGAGGCTCTCCCTGCACCCGGGGAGGAATTACCTCCCTGAACCTGACTGTCTCTTTTATGTGGAGCGCTTGGAGCTCCCCTGTGCACAGGCAATCCAGTCGTTGGGGTAGGGGTTAGAGGAAGAGCTCTAGGGCTGAAAGCTAAAACACAGTGTTAAATGGTCCCCAAAGATGGGTCTGCACTAGGAAAATGACCTGCGGCCAGCGGTGGATGTCAGCCACTCTCATCTCTCAGAGCAGTTTGAAAACAATTTGTTACCGGTGCACAGGCGGAGCAAACTCTGTTAATGCTTCATCAGGAAAAAGGCCTGTTAGAGGACCCGCCTGACAAGCAGTCTTTCTGAAAGATGCAGAGGGAAAAGAGTTGGGCTTTGCTGGGGGCAGGGTCATCCTCCAAGAGCAGCCGCAGCAGTAAATCCCTGTCCACTCTGAACATGTAACTATGTTTGAAATAGTTTTCAAACATAGTTGTAAGACTGCAGCCGCACAGATTAACTACAAATGTGTTACATCTGTGTTCAGAAATCATACACAGATTCAGCCTCCTCCATCCCTTTGTCTCCAGCCTGGAGTGAGCCTTCCACTCTCCCTCACTGCCCTTTTGAAGCCCTGACTTTAAGGTCAGCTGAAGTCTGGAGATTAAGTCCGTAGGAAATCTGTCTGCTGGTTTCGTACTGCACACTCTCTCATCACTACTTTCTGAATTTTTGCCAGACATTCCCCTTCTCTTCTACGATTTCAGTTCTGTAATATCGTGCATTGAAGTGCAGTTTGATCCTGTTACACTCTCTGTATACTTCAATCTTTCCTTCCCTAGCTTCTGCCTCTCTCCCTGCCCTTGCCCCTGCTCCTGTCCATGCCTGTGTCTGTAGGCAGGCTGGAAACCAGGCGGGCTGGAACTAGTCAGACTGAGTTATTGGGTTCAGTCTCATTTCCCTGTCTTTAGGCAGTCCGTGAATCATCATACACTATACTCATGCATTTCCTTGATTGATTGGGATGTATATTTTATGGGTAGCACATTAAGCCCCCTTTATTATTTTTTTTTCTTTTAGAGATGTTCCCAGAACAAGGGGGAAGGGGAGGGTTAACAATGCTTTCTGATTATTAAAGCTGTCATGCTACTGGACAGTCCTTGAGATAAATTGGTTCTGTCCTGAAGCACATCGTAGTCTGTGACTGACTGAGAGACAATATAGGCTTTAAAATTAAGTACATCTATTTTTGAAAACAAAAATTACTAATGATAGTTTACCAGGGGCTGCAGAAGTGTATACCTACATGTTTGTTTTAAAAACTCAGTCTCAGAAGCCAAGATTAACTGCAAGTGAAAAGTAGTAAGCAGATACCCAGAGAGCACACACATAAAAATTATGCTTAGTGCATGATAATGATGGCTCTCTTGCTATGGCATTAGCGTTGTACATCAGGTAATCTCTACAAATCTGTAGAGAGGAAGTACTCATTCCCAGCTGTGTGCTATAAAGATGCTCTAAACAAGCCAACCAACCAAGAAACCAACTAACCAGCCAACTGTGGGGTTTTTTCCATTTGTTTTCCTACCAGATTAAAAAGTCACTTTCCACAGATGCAGGTAGGGTGTGACAGTAGCTAGTGTATTTAAAAGAAATTTGATTGTCTGAAAGAAATATTAGAACACTTAAATGCAGACAGAATGTGCACATTAGTGAAGATGGCACAATGTGATAAATTATAAGACTAATGATGAAGGTTGCTTTTATCACCTCAGCCTACCTTGTAACCACTAATCCATATACCAAGGTTTATTTCAGCATGCTCATGTCTCAGATATCAGTGCTTCCTCCTCTGGCACAGGGAGAGATGTGCACCGGGCTGCAAAGACAGCTGACAGGAATGGCCTGCCTCTGTTGTGGCTGACGTGGCCCATGGAGGAAGATTTCTGCCTTTCTTCAGCACTCAGTGGCATTTTGGATTTCTCACTGGGATTTTTTTTTTCCCTGTTGAATTCTCAAGGTGTAGAAAATAAAATAGAATCTGGTACATCAATCTCCTTTCCTATCATAAAGTGAGTGGCATTAGTCTAGTTTTTCTACCAATCTTTTTCTCTCTGGTTCATAGATACAGATGCAGGTTTCTTCCATGTATGTATTGCCCTGAAATGATGAGTGAAGTCATTCTATCCTTGGTTTATATATATTTATTTGAAAATGTTTAATCTTTAATCATCTTGAATATAAACTGACATCAAATGAAACATTCAGAAGGCTTCTTTTATAATCCACTTCTCACATTTTAGTTACGGTATTTTAGGTCCTGATCCTGCAACTGCTTACACGTTTGTTCAGCTCTCCATTTTCACATCAGTAATGGGATTTTATGGCAAGGATGAGTTAGTGTTACAAAGACTGAATCTGAATCCAGTGTATGTAAAAGTTAATGGAGTGGCTAGCTCTGGGGTTTGGGTTCAGGCCCATCTTTGCTTCATAATTTGACTTGGTGCTTATAATGCTTTTTTGAAGATTGTCTGCACTTCTGTTATAAACCTGTTTCTCAAGAACTTTATAATTCAGCCATAAAAAATATTTGCCTTGGGCTAAATCATGTAATATAAAACTTAAAATTCCAAAGGAAAAAACACTTTTCCCATTTTAACAATACCAGAACAGAGCAACTTTGATGTTTACTCCTTTATGCACTCATATAGCACAGTAAAGCATTTAATTAAAAACCAAGTTTGGCAAGTGATTAATCCATGGCTGAAGACACCTTTTATTTGGTATTATTTTGAAAAAGAAACACAACAAATTAAACCCATCCGTAATATTAAATGCCTGAACATGGAGACTTCCCACCAATATTTAGTGAAGAATAGAAATACATTTGCTATATGACTAGTATCTACTAATATCTTCATATATAGTCTGGTGCTCATTTCTAACCTTCTCTCTCAGGTTTTCCTTTTCTTTCACTTATCTTCTCCAATAATCTCTCCAAAATTAGGCTTCTGTGTCATCTCCTCTCCTGTTGCTTTCACCATATGAATCACTGCTTGGCTTCCTGTTGCTTACTGTACTGAACCAAAGCTATTTATCCTTATCTTTAGATCAGACATACATTTTCTCTTGTCTATATCTCTCCTCTCTCAACCCTTTTATCTCCTACATCTTTTATCCTCCTACTCAGTCTCTCACACCCAATGCTTTTTTACCCTGTCCTCTCATGTTATACCTCTTTTCTACTCAGAGCCATACGCATCTAAATGATCCTTCTTCTTTCACTGCACATCTTACCTTTCTCCAAATAACCACTGCAAATACATGGATTTTTATAACCCATGCCACCTGATTTATATATTATTTAAGTTTACATATGGCCATGTATTGCAAAATACACTCAGATCCTGTACTCCATTGGTTAGAGATCAGATTAATTTGCATTTACATCACCTCCACACTGACTACATTGTTAGGGTTAGAGTGACTTTACAAATATCTTACCAAACTCCTTGGAATTACAACTGTGCCATCTCACAAATGCCTTATCAAAACATGTTCATCATCCTGTCTAAACACATTCCACTCCAACAAATTAGCACAGCCCAAGGCTTTATTAGCTGATTATCTGATTATCAAAAGTCAAATGTTTTCATCTGTGTCAAAGGCAAATCATCACACATATCATTCTACTCCCATTTACAATTTGACAAGCTCGTCAGGTCTATCCTGGGCCTAATTCCTCTCCTACTTGCATTGCTACAGCTGCCAAAATCCAAGCACGGTCACCCTGTTCTTCCACATTGCCCCACTCCTTTTCTTCAGTAATATTTGTATGTTCTCATTGCAATCTGCTTTTTATCTGAAATAGGAAGTGGGAGACATACACAGCATATGATTTACCATAGTGTCCTTAATAACGATGGCTGATCAACTCAAGGGGTTCCAAAGTAGCTGTTTCTATGATAAAGGAAGTAAAACATAGCAAATCTACCCAAATGGAGTAAGAATCTTATTATATTCCCATTGACAGCAATGACAGAATCCCACTGACTTCAAAGGAGAAAGCAAACCCTCTGTGATGATAATGGAACCTTAGATTATAAACTTGTTTTTATCAACTTCAGTTGTTTCCATTTGGTTGCACAATGGGTATTTCAACATCTCTGTTTACACTAAGATAACTGCCACAAAAAGCCAAAATAGCAGTTCCTTTCAAAGTAAGGCTTTGCCAGACTGGAGGTCTGTAATCATTAAGAAGTAGGTGAAAATAGCGTTGGAAGTATCTTTGTATTTCTTGTCTTGTTATATTTTTGGCTGGAAAATTAGTGTCCTGCTCATGTAATCTATTCATCTGCAATGGCCCATATGATTATATCATATTATTGAAAATTATACGCACTACTTTATATGTGTTACATGTGATAGAATAATACTAGGAAGGGTGCGATGTTATTAGGGAAATGGAAGCTGTCTCAGTGGCACTGCATGGTTGTCATGCACCTCCTTTAGATACAATGCAGCAATCACTGTAAACAAGCAGTTGTACTGCATTCATTACCGATCAGATTCCCTTTCTCAGTCATCTCTCATCTTCTTCAAGAGATGTTCTCTGTCATAATTTTCTTTGTCACTTACTACAGATGATGTTAAATGGCTTTTCAGCTAAATGCTTGTTTGGGTTATTTATTAACTAGAGAACATTTACATTGGCATACTTTGATGTTATACATGAAACAGGGAACCCATTTGTAGACTATAGTGGATTAACTAGAAATTCAGGGAATCACATTCGAAGGGATTAATTCTTAGGCAATGAATTACCTCCAGTTCGTTAGCTTCACTGGAGGAGATGGAAGCAACCCCTAACACACAGATCTTTATTTGGGTGATGACATGTAATGGTAGGAGTACTGTTTAAATAAACTAAATATAATTAGTTTATATCTCTGCTGTTGTTGGTCTTGCACCCTAAGAATATGGACTGAGATCTTAGGCTCTACATGGGTAAATTGTGTTTCATACCAGGGCTAGCAAGTGGAAAGCAAGGAAGATAATGGGGCTGATCTAATGTGTTAATTTTCGGAATGTTGGATTCTTTCAGTATTTTCTCCTTATTGCTATGTCTGTAGAAAAATTGCTCTGAAATGTTGTGTTTTGTAAAATTGCTTTGAAAAAAAATCCACAGAATAATATTTTGGGTTTATTATGTTATCAAGAAGATGCGGTTAAAACAAAAAAACATTTTGGCTATTGATTATGGGTAGACAATTTTTTAAAAAAACCTGAATTTGCAGGGTGCAGTAGAGAGATATCAGAGACTGTCAGACTCCCTGATACACAACTAGAAAATGAAAAAGAAAGTGAAAGAGACCGTGAACAAGGACTAGGAAATTAGTTTTTAAAAGACCTCACCTTTCTTGGAATTTTGTTGTGCTGGTCTTTTTTCTCCCTCCTGTCTTCTCTACTGCATTTTTACCTGTATTGGGACCATTTAGTTGCCAGTAAAGTGAACTGAAGAACTCCCGCTTTAAGGAAATTTGACTGAATAATTTTTACGCACTTTGCTGGAAAAGAAGTTTTCTAAAGAATCTTCTAAGTAATAACCAAGGCAGTTTTTAACATGTCTTACAATCTTCTCAATCTTCTTTCATGAAAGGAGCAACAGAATAATTGTGTTAGATTTCTTCTAATCTCCCAGCAGTGGTTTTTGTATTTCTTAGAGATCTTTCTAGACTCTAGTTTTCATTGTGGGTTCATGATTTAATATAATTCACATGGGTTGTTATGAGGAGAAACACAGTTGTCCACGTTGTCATAGCAGCTAAAACTTTCCTTTTTGTGAAATTGTCACCAGGCCCTTGGCTTCTTGTAACCAAATAACCAGAAACATTATTAGTTTAATGAAGAAGCTCTCCAACAGGCTGTTTCCAAATCTGTAAGTTATCTGTCCAACAAGTATGTCACTGCTGTGTGCAGTATTTTATTCACAAAGGCCATCTGGACAGCCTTGACAAAGGATTCATATCATTTGCCAGAGAACATCTTGTTTGCTGTGAAATAAAAATTAAATTCAATGTTTTTCTAAATCTATCTGGAGACATTGCTTTTTTGTTCTCAACTGCTCCGTTGGCTTTACTGCGTTGAAGCTCCTTTGTCACCACTGCAGAATTTGTAAACATGACGCTGTCTCCTTTTCCATCTCTGTAGTTATAATCCTACACACACCTTTGCTCTTTAAGATTATTTCAGACTCTGATTAGTAGCAATCATTGATTTATTCTGGTGAGATTTGTGTCTGAATAGAAACTCCCTGACATTTATATGTTACGTTGTTTTTGAGATTTCCTTCATGGCTTGTTCATCATGCCATAGCATATCATAAAACCTTCAATTATTTTCTCCTCCTCTGGGGCAAGCACAAAGACCTTAACGAGTAATAAACAGACAAAAGCCAGGTACCACATATAGACTGGAAAAAGGTCAAAGCCCACTTTAACGGCTTGGCAACTGCATGTAGTGAATCCAAAAGGTGCTTGGTTTTTATTGACTGGAATTAAGATGATTTCAGCTAGGCAGAAAATACCATGCTGTGACCAATGGCCAAGAACCCCACTTCAAATTAATCCTGCAAGATACCAAGAAATCTTATAAAAGACTGAGCAACCTCAGTTGCCATACAACACAGAATAGGAGCTGATGTTTTTTCAGCTCCTTAGTAAAACACTGAGCATCTTGCTAGAAAGCTCTGTACCCTTCATGCAGAAAGTTCACATGTTAATATAAATTCAAATGTTCTTTCACCCAATTATCCGTAATTAGAAAAGGGCTGCCAGACCTTTGTGATACAGTATCTGGATGAAAAGTTAGAAAATGAATGAAATTGGTTTTTTGACATGCGCAGTATCACTTCCGAAATGTCATTAAAATGTCATTTTTGAGAATGATGGGAACTTTATTGAAAATACCTCTTTTATATTTACTGCCTTTATTTTTGACTTACAAGATAATTTTGTGGCACACATATATGATCCTGGTGCAATCAGTATAAATGTAATAAATTTTACATTCATCAGTATATTCAGAAACTCTCCAAGTATAGACATTCAATTTTGCAGATTTTAAGGTGAGTTAAAATTTAAAAACAAAGTGTATGAATGATTCTTAATTATGTAAATGTGGTACTTGGAGGGAAAAAAAAGAAGTTTGTGATGAGACAGAAAAAAAAATAAATTGACAAGTAATTTTTGCTTTTAAATGTTGCTTTTTCTGTGGCCAGAGACGAGCTGGTGCTCATCCTTCCAAAGGCTCACACTTTTGCAGATGAAATGAGAACATTTTATACATGACTGCTTTCAAAAATAAAAATGTAGCTTAAAAGCTTTGTACCTCTAGACATAGTGGCAAGGCTGCATGTAGATGCTAAAATCCTGCAGAAGGATAGTAGCAGGTATTTAGAGGATGCTGTGGATATTCCTATGTAATGCTTCCCTTGGCGAAGAGAAGCATTGCTGGAGAAGTTAAGCTCACTGTTATCGTCTGCTCCTGCATTCTGGAAGCACGCTGTGGTGTTTCCAAGTGAAGCACACTCAGGTCCTTTAGCCGAGATATTAACCCATTGACCTACTGCCCCAGAATGAGGATGCTGCCAGCCATAATCATCTCTTATGGAAGAGTAAGGTATTACAAACATTGAAAAGAAACAATTCCTTGGCAGCTAATCAGATTTATCTGAGAAATACTCATTGAAATAAGTCAGATTTTCCGGGAGACTGTTGCTTACCTATGGCCTGTGGAAAATTTTATCTTAATGAGATTCAACTTAATAGATATTAAAACAGATTAAGATAATTTTGTTCAGTTGCAAACCCATTTTCAAGCCCAAAGGAAAGTTTATTTTTCTAAAGGATAGAACAAGGGAAGAGTGTGTTGCTCTGTGACTTGCGGCCATTCCAATTCCTATGTATATCAACTTGAAACAGCTCCTTATTTTAGTGAGTTAATCAGGCTGATAAACCAATTAGGGTGTGGTGTGAACCTGAGCGCTACTGATAATTGCTGGCAAGATTTCAGTATGTTTTTAGTCAGTGCAGGCAATGTCTGGATGAGGTTAAGGAGTTACCATGGTCCAGGGACCATTCCCCATAGGAAGGCTGGACAAAGCTGTCCTGCATAAATGAGACTGGGTTAATTGCCATCAGACCGGAGCATGGTCCCTTACCCTTTTCATCAAATGGTGTAGACAGTTTTAGTAGCTGCACAGACAATTACACCTTTGCCAAAACTGGTGCTGTCCAGCAAACAGAAAGCTATCAAAGTAAGTGTTAGCCAAAATGAAGGGCTAATTTTTGGGGGAACATGTTTTTGGTGTGGAGAGGAAGCAATCAAAGTGAAGGGTGACCCTATGTACTACAACCTGTTGCTCAGCTTCCCAGTATGGAGAGCACTCCCTGTATCAATAATTAGGGATCATCCCGGGCAGGTGTTTCAGGCGTGTTCCTGGGAGGGTATTTCCGTTTCATCTGAGATAGAATTAATCTTCTTCATAGTAGTTTGTATGGGGCTGTGTTTGGGATCTGTGCTGAAACAGAGCTGATTATATAGAGATGTGCTTGCTGTTGTTGAGCAGTGCTTACAGACCTTTTCTGCTCCCCACCCCACAGCGAATAGGCTGGGAGTGCAGAAGGAGTTGGGAGGGAACACAGCTGGGAGAGCTGATCCAACTGACCAAAGGGACATTTCAGAGCATATGGCATCATGCTCAGCATATGATGGGTTTGGGGAAGATGAGGGAGGCATGATGGAGTTCAGAGTGATGGCCTTTTCTTTCCCCAGTCATTGTTATGCATGATGGAACCCTGCTCTTCTAGAAGTGGGGAATGAATCCCTTGGTTTGCTTTGCTTGCATGCATGGCTTTTGCTTTACTTACTAAACTGCACCTAGGCCCATGAGTTTGCTCGCTTTCACTCTTCCGATTCTCTCCTCCATCACACTGGGAGGAGGAATGAGTGAGCAGCTGTGTGATGCTTTGCTGCTGGCTGGAGTAAAACCATGATGGAGGGTCTTGAGTATGAGAACATGAAAAGAATTCACCAGCCCTCTCCCTTCCAAATTCCTATTATTCAGCTACTAGGTGATAGTGCAGTTTTCTCTGTGGTGCCAGGCCAGGGTGCACAAAGCTTCCCACTGTTCTGGGAAAACACTGAAGGCAGAGGGAGATGACCCTTCTCATGCCATATCTTCTGCCTTTCTCTTCCAGGTCTTGAGCCTGCCCCTTATCTCTGTGTGCTGAATCACCCACAGGTATTCCCAATGCCTTATGTAAGGCATAGCTAAAACCTTCTAGGCTCACTTGGGTCAAATGTGAATGAGTTATGTACCGGAGTGTGGACAGATACCAGGAAACTGAGGAAGGTGAAGGCAAGAAATGCCTTTCAGACATCGCCTTTGGGATACTCTCAGGGTAACTATTGTTTTTTGAACCGGTGTGGTGCTACTCGTATGGCCTGGGAATGGTGCGATATTCTGACATTTCTTTTGGGGCACCAGACTGGCCCTCCCCTCTTGGACTTTCCTTTTTCCATGCTGAAAGGAGGGTTGCTCTCTCTGTGAGGCCCAGGCTGGCTCCACAGTGCTTCTCAGACATTTGTTGACATGGTGTTAACAGCACTTGTCATCAGGAGTGGGTCCATAGGCCAGGCTGCTAATGAGGATACTGCCTTATAGCCTCAAGAGTGGGATTTTAATAAGTGTGATGTGGAGAGTATACACATGCCCTGGAGTGTTGTGTGAATATTTTGGGTTGCATGTGAGAGTATGAGGTCTTCTGAGTTAATGTTGGAGGATGGTGACAGATGGAGATAGCTAAACATAGTATGGCGTCATCCATACTGCTCCCTGATGGAAACTAACCCCAGGATGAACCAAAGCTTCATCTTGGAGAGATGTAAGAGGAATAGTACAAACCTCTATAAAGAAGAATGTAGAGCAGACATCAAGGGCTGAACGTTTAAACTTGCACATGCACCCTTTTTAATTTCACACAGTACAGATAGAATCATAGAATCATACATGGATGCCCATGTATGAAAAACTATGATCAGCATTAAAAAGAGACAATAACAGGAAATTGCAGTTGGTAAAACTATCATAGAATCATAGAATGGCATGGGTTGGAAGGGACCCCAAGGATCATAGAGCTCCAACCCCCCTGCCACAGACAGGGTCACCAACCTCAGGCCTGGATCTACACAAGGTTGCCCAGGGCCACATCCAACCTGGCCTCGAACACTTCCAGGGACGGGGTATCCACTACTTCTCTGGGCAGCCTGTTCCAGCCCCTCACCACTCTTTCTGTAAAAAACTTCCCCCTAATATCTAATCTAAACCTTCCTTCCTTTAGTTTTAATCCATTCCCCCTAGTCCTGCCATTATCTGCTCTTTAAAAAAGTTGAATCCCCTCCTGCTTATAAGCTCCCTTCAGGTACTGGAAGGCTGCAATGAGGTCCCCCTGTAGCCTTCTCTTCTCCAGGCTGAACAAGCCCAGCTCCCTCAGCCTCTCTTTGTAGGGCAGGTGCTCCAGCCCTCTAATCATCTTTGTGGCCC